>ONZH01005279.1:0-19820 GCA_900303285.1 Rhinella marina
TTCTCCTCTTTCGAACGAACAAGCAGAGGCTTCACCACAACATTCCTCGCCGAGCCCTGAGACGCAGCATGGCACGAAAAGAAGCAAGGGCCCTACCATGGACCACGCGCACACAGACCAGGCCCGCAATTCTGCAACAGCCAGTCCGGCTAAACAGAGAACGAGGTGGGATACTTCTTTATCCTTTGATGGCTCCGGTAGCCCATCCATTGCAGATCGCCAGTCAGAACAAACCGAGATGCCATACCCTAGATGCCATACAGTCTAGCGGTAAAGCCGCGTCCGAATCCTTCATGAAGGACGCCATGTTGGCGTTAAGAAGCTCTATTCAGAAGGACATTTCTCAAGCTATCTCCGCCATATCAGCCACTGTAGAGGGCCTGGGCGATAGGATCGACCATGTTGAGCAGAAAATGGGAGAGTTTTCCTCAGCGCACAACGAACTAATAGATGCGCATAATCAACTGGCTGAGGAAATGGATGCCGTTAAAGCCAAGATGGCGGACATAGAAGACAGAAATCGCCGTAACAATGTGAAATTTAGAGGCATCCCTGAATCTGTCACGCAAACAGAATTAACTCCCTACCTCATTAGGCTCATCAAGAAAGTCCTACCCCATGTACCTGACTCTGAATTGGCTATCGACAGAGCTCATAGGCTTCAGAAGCCTAAAAATCTGCTGGAGGAGGTTCCTAGAGATTCAATAGCACGCATCCACTTTTATCAAGTTAAAGAACAACTCATGCAGGCCACCAGAAAAATGAAGTCCCTTCCAGTACCTTTTCAAGACATCACACTATTTATGGATCTCTCGCAGGTCACTCTACAAGCTAGACGACAATTTCTCCCCATCACCCAGGCTTTGCGTAATAAAGGAACTCCATAAAGATAGGGATACCCTGCTAAACTTATGTTTTCTATGGATGGGACCCACTACACAATCTACAATGTGGAACAAGGCAAAGCACTCCTGAAGAAATGGGGGATAGATACACCGCCTCTGACTACTGGATCGAATAGAACGCAACAACCAAGGAAGACGACGAAGGAATGGTCCACACCTGCTGATAAGCCTTGAAGCCATGTGCCTTCGTGAGTTTTGATACAACAGGACACTGTGTTTCTAATGTTTCTAACAAACTTTCCCCGAGGTTTGTGCAGTCTCACCAACTGCTCGGTTCTCTTGTTCACTTTAGTTTTGCTGTATACTCTTTTTACTTCCAGATCTGGCCCTTTTTAGGGGTCTCTGCTTAATTATGTTTTTTATGTTTCTCTTTGAAGCAGGTGTCTCCTGACTGCGTGTGATTTCCGCGTTCAACCATGTCTGTTAGATGCGTATCCATTAATGTCAAGGGTCTTAACAGCCCGTATAAGAGGTCCTTGCTATGGAGGGAGGCTAAGGAACGGAAGGCGGATATACTTTTTATACAGTTCATACACCACTGTATTCACAGGTGCCTACATACTTGCAGTAAACTTGCTGGTCTTTACTAACCAACATCTTTCCAGGTTTCTCCTGCTGTCCGAGTGACTCTGACTATGAGGTCCTGTCTGGCACCTTTATTTATGTCTTTGCAAGGTGTGCTCAGTGGTGTGAAGATGCCTTAGCCATGATCCCTATGCCAAACTTTGACTCAGCGCAGGTTTGCAGCTTGTCTGGCATTGACCGATTTATAGCCACATATTCAATCATTTCCACACAATTGCAATACATTTGTTGCTCTAAACTGTAAGGTTCATATCTCATGGAGTTGCTGTGTTCATTGACATCCTGTCTGAAGGTGTACGACTCTCATGACTTTACTTCCCTTTCACATGCCACCCATGATGTCAACAATACAGCATGAAGCTGTGTTCATGGCCTCAACATACACAGAGCAAGTAAGTACATAATTCAACTCACTGGTCTGTCACAGTGGCATATAGCATATAAAAGGAACAGTACAATGAAGTAGCATGCCATTAAAAACAATCACATATCATGTGCATACTGGCATAAATAGCATTATTCAGTCACATAACAGTACAAGTATGGTGGTATTGCCACCACAACAAGGTCACTGGTAAACCATAGCAATATGACATAACTGGGAATACTTTGGGAAATTATTATTGTAAGGACAAGGCCAGTTCCAATCCTCTTATAGGTCACAGCTTTTTTTCAAACCCATCAACGCATTCACACTATTATGGAAAGTCCCATATAGTGGACAACCCTCCTGATTAAAGTTTGGGTCACCCCTACTGCAAATAGGTACATAAAATTAAGCACACAACTACTGTATGCAATCTACATAGACAAACATTGATCATCGTATGGGTTGGCAATATTAGAGTGGGTATAGCATGGCACAAGTCCTGAAGGCAAGAAGATATAGTTATGGGGGGTAGGATGCACAAAGAACTACCGTATTTTTCGCCCCATAAGACGCAAGACTGCATCTTATGGGGCGAACGCTAATGAGCGCTTCCATTATGGAATGTCTGGTGAAAGACATATGGGGGACTGATATGAGACATATGGGGGCTGATGAGAGGCATATGGGGACTGATGAGAGACATGTCGGTGTTAAAGAAATTTAGTTAGTTGGTGAACAAAATTGTGCTAGGGTTGTATTTCATTATCAGGTGGTCTCCATCTCCTTATATCCATATCTCTTATATCTTATAATATTTAATCTCCATTAGATGTCACATATGCTTAAAAATAAAAATGACTCATAATCAATTGATATGTCTGTAGGAAAACAGGAACTTAGCAGAAGTTGAAATATGCATATGGAATTTCCCAGATAGATGAAGTAATGTGTACGTGTCCTCATTAGCATTGGGTGGCTACCATCACCATTCTTTTGATTTGATTTGTTGTTAAATGTATACTTGTATGATTGTGATTGGATATATTAAAATTGATGACAAAGGGGGGTGTGATTACACCAACATGTATTTCTAATAAAATTAGCTCTCTGGGTGTAACCAGGAGAGATATGCATGATCAGCAATGAAACGACTAGACGTGCATTTCTTGTGCTGTGGCCGCACCCTCTTACCGTGAAGGGAGAAATTTAACATAATTTGAACACCACAGACAACTGAGTATTAAGTCCAATTTGGGCTAAATTGCATTGACAGGGGTCTTATCTGAGGTCTGATTGGGGATTCACATTGGGGTCTGATTGGGGGTCTGATCTGAGGTCTTATTAACATTGGGGATCTTATTGAGGCTGTCAGCTTAGGTCTGATTACCATTGGGGGTCTGATTGGTGGTCTGACCAGAGCTTTAATAAAAAAAATTTTTTTCTTATTGTCCTCCTCTAAAACCTAGGTGCATCTTATAGGGTGAAAAATACGGTAAATAAAGAGGTAAAAGCAGAAATGTAAGAATGTGTAGCAAGAGCTCTAGGGACTAGTAATATGGTTTTTATTTATGATTTATATCTATTACTTATTTATTGTCATCACTCACAAGAGTCCCTATGCCCAAATGAGGCTCAGAATATAAATTCTTTAACTCAAATGCACTTGCAAAGATAAACACGCACACACACATATGCCAATTTCATAGAAAGCCAATTTAGCTATAAGTATGTTTTTTAGTGTAAGAAAAACATGCAAACTACTTTGCAGAATTTTTGCATTGCAAATGTGAACCTAAAGAACCCAGTACTGAAAAGCAATCACTGAACCATGCCGTTAAAATGTAATTTTAGGTGAGAAAATGCACCAATATAATAACCTCCCATAAGTATTAACATTACTACACAGGCAGGTTCAGCACCCATTGCACCAAGTTACTGATGAGTTGGTGCTTTTTGTTTTATGTAGTGGCCAGTCTTCTGTCTATAAGTTAGTTCCTCCAAGGAAAAAGCTTGGAGGAACAAGGAGAAGAAGATTGTTATCCTTGTTTTACTACACATAGATATTCTTTACTTTTTGTTTGCACTATTCAGCATTTAAAGCTAGCCCAAATGGTCTAAGGAAACCTGCACTAAGATTCTTCCTGGTCTTACCGTATGTATTTATTACAGATTTAAAAACTAGAAAGATGTATAAACAAGGCACAAACCTCTAGCAGAAAGTCAGGTAATGAATCACATAATAGAGATTTAATTAGAAGTCACAAGTCAGAGTCCAAGAAAAAAACAATGTTCATGTAAAGCAGCAGAAAATACAAACCAGAACAATTTGAATACAGTATATGCAGTACAGAGCTGTTAGAAGTAGAAGCTGTAAACCATTACATAAAAAAAAAAAAAAGTAAATCACCTTCATCTGTCCAGCCAGGCCTGATAGAAAATATATATTTAATATTCTTCACAGATACAGTTTTTAAATTGTTTTTCAGTTATTTATTGAAACTTCCCCCCCCGAGTGACCAGAAACAATTATTAGGTGTAATGTGTGGGTAAACCTGGCAGCGAGTACTTAGTCTAGTTGAACAGAATGGGTTGTCCCAATTAATGCATGGCACGCTGGATCCTCCATAGCAAGACACACCCTTTGTAGCTGCTCTTGCTAATAGATGGGAATCTTGAATGGATGACACACCTGTACTAACTTTCTAAATTCCTAATCAGGTCATTTGAAAATTCGTTTTCCCAACCAGAAAACTAGCATTTCACAACACAACAATCACATTTGGAAATCTACTGTATGAACTGCTGGATCTATGACATACACAATTATCACATCAAAACTTCAAATAATTATTAAACCTAAAGCAAGAAATCTTTCTACGTAAAAGGACACAAAAAAATTACCAGAATTACCAGAAATTAGAAATAAAGTAATTACTAATAATATTGCAGGATAACATTGCCCAGTATTCCCAATACATTTAAATGGATTCTGTCATCAGAAAACCTCCCTATTTAACTATTTGCATTCACAAAGCTGTGATTTCACCTGATTAAACACTGTTTTCTTTTGTTGATCTGAGGCTCTGTTCCGGAGCATATGATACAATTTCTTAATTTGAAAATTAGACTTTGGTGCATTGAGGGTGTCACCATTACTGTGCTGCACCCTAGCTCAACTCCTGTGGTCAGCCCCTGCCTAGCAGCTAGACAGGGTCGAGCAGTGACAACTGGTGGTATTTGGGGAAAGTGATATAACAGTGATATCTGCTGGGCAGGATACATTTATATGGATTATGTGCTATTTACATTTGTTATGGTTCTTGTAACATGTATAGGTTGGGGCAGTCAGGGGTAGGCTGTAGCCTATGGCTCCTTTCAGATGGTCAGATAGGGCACGGAGCGCAGGGCACCTAGCAGAGGCCCGGACATGACCAAGCAAGAGGGGGCTGAATAGTTGGCAGGGATACAAAGGGTTAAGGTATTTGGGGTGAGTTAGAGGTCAGGGAGGTTTCAGGGAGGTGAGGCGGGAAAGTAGAATAGGGGGGGGGGGGCTAAGGAGAGGTGGAGCTGTGGGGGGGTTAGGAAAATCAGTTAGTCACTGACCAGCACCGCAGGAGAAGGATCCGGACCAGCACGACGAGGACGACTGGAGCATGGAGGAAGACCAGATCCTGCAGGGCCTTCGGCTTTTATTGGCATCCAGGGGGCCGGAATGGCTCCAGCAGCAGCTGGGTGCCTGCGGCACGGCGCCCTCTCATACTCCGGCGGTGCGGCGGTCCAGGCCGCGGCGCTGCGGCCCTCCACGGCATCTAAGCCCGGCCTCTTCCCGTCATGCCGCACCAGGCAGGCCGCGATTCAGGTTCTGGTGGCGGGCATGCGCAGGGGAATCCGGAGGTGCGGCGTGGCCGGGACATGAGGACGCAGCACTCCCGTCAAGCTGCGGCTCCTCTCCAGGTGTCCCCGCCCCCTTTTAGGACCAGCACAGCTTTCCCACTTCCCCGGCAAGACGGTGGGGGGGCTCAGCGTCGGAGGACACGGAGAACAGGCGCGGGGCTGGGACTGCAAGCTTCCAGGTCCCCAGCTCCAGGCAGTGTCCCAGGAGGGGCTGCAGAAGTGCGGGGGTTGGTCTCCAGATCCACCCCTGGTCGTCAGCGTCGTCGGGAGGGAGCTGCATTCTCCGGGCAGAGATCCTCCAGTGAGACGTCCCACGCTCCTCCTACTCTGGACCCAAGGCCCAGCAGTACCCTGGGGGTGCCACTGAGCGGCGCTGATGCGGCCCTTGCGGCCACGGTGCAGCGGGACGCCGGCCCCCAGGTTTCCAGCGACGACAGCGATGACAACGGCGGTGAAGACGTGGACATGATCCCAATTCTTGGACCCGGCTCGGCGGCTGATCCGGTGCTCATCCCGAGTCAGTCTGGTAGGTCACAAGTCCATTCCCCTTCCCCTCCCCTGCCCTTTCCTCCTGCTATTTTTGTAACCCCTATGTCTCCAGTGAATGCTAGCGGGGCCCCTGCGGTTTCCCCTCCTCCTGTTTCCCCTCCTTCCGTGTCCTGTGTACCGGTAGTACCGTCGAATGATGTTTTTTCCCAGTTTATGGATGGGGTACGCAGTTTTCTCGCACAGTAGTGTCCTCCGCCGGTTCCCATGGTCCAACAGCCTACGTCGGCGTGGGTCGGTAGTAGTCCAGTGTCCCAGGTAGTGGGTCCACTCCCTAGTCAGGTGGGTCCAGTCGTCTCTACTGTCCCCTCTGGCACGGCTTTGGCTGTTGCGGCGATTAGTACGGCCGGCTCTACTGAGTCGGCGCACCCAGAGGCTGTGGTTGATCCTGTCAGGTTGGATGATGGCGCAAAAGGGGAGATATATGTGTGTTTTGACGGTCCCCTTGGAGCACACTTGAAGCAAGAGGTGAGGGAAAAGATATGGAGGGACGAATACGTTGAGATTTTCTCCCTTTTGCCCCTTGAGAAGTTCAACTTGGACAGGATTAAGCTCACGGAATCAAAGAAGGAGGAAGAAGAGAGGAGGCGGTACCGGTTGATTCCGCGAACTTTTGCAAATTGGCTGCAAGCCTTTTCTATTCTGGCTAGCACTATTGGGGAAAAGGCCCCACACAATTGTACCCCCCTTTTTTGTTATCTTGACACCATTGGGGAGGCCTATCGGGTGTACGAAGGCACGGCTTGGCTCCGATATGATGAGCAGTTCCGTCAACGGAAGGCTGTGCGTCCGTCCATCCGCTGGGACCAAAAGGACATCAGTCTTTGGATGAGATTGATGGTGGCGGCCAGAATGCCGTCACAGCCATTTCGCTCAGGGGTCGGGGGCGTGGACAGTCCGGCTTCCACGGCCTCTCAGTGACCAGGATGTTGCTGGCAGTTCAACGAAGGGCAGCCCCGCTTCCCCGGCACCTGCCGCTTCAAGCATGAATGCTCCCATTGTGGCGGAGCTCATAGCCTGTCCAAGTGCTTCAGGCGACCCAAACCTAGGCAGTCAGATACTGCTCACAAAAGGGACGACGCCGGTGAGAATAGAGGAGATGCTTCCACATCTCGCCCGGTACCCCGATAGGCGGGCGGCTGGGTTTTTGGCAGAGGGTTTTGCCCATGGTTTTAGAATCCCATTTTCTCCGGAGGCTCCCGTTTTCCGGCCTCGGAATCTGAAATCCGCTCGGCTGCACCCCCAGGTGGTTTCGGAGAAACTTGAGAAAGAAGTGTCCTTGGGTAGAATGGCGGGCCCCTTTGTTACCTCCCCTCTGCCTCACCTTCGAGTCTCCCCATTAGGGGTCGTCCCGAAAAAGAGCCAATAAATACAGGCTTATCCATCATCTTTCCATCCTGGGGGTTTCTCCGTTAATGATGGGATTGATGAGGATCTATGCTCGGTATCATACGTTTCCTTTGACAAGGCCGTGGACTGGGTCCGCCGCCTCGGTCAGGGGGCCCTTATGGCCAAGACTGATATCGAGGCTGCCTTCCGACTGTTGCCGGTGCACCCCTCTTGCTTTCACCTTCTGGGTTGCTCATGGAATGGAGCATTCTATGTGGATCGATGTTACCAATGGGGTGCTCCATTTCGTGCGCATATTTTGAAACCTTTGCCACATTTTTGGAGTGGGTGGTTCGGGAGGAGTCTCAGGTTTCCTCTATTCTGCACTACCTGGACGACTTCCTTTGCGTTGGCCCACCGCAGTCCCAGGTTTGTGCGGTCCTGCTGGCTACGTTGGAGCAGGTGGCTCGCCATTTTGGCGTCCCCCTAGCTCCGGAAAAAACTGAGGGCCCGGTTACGGTTATCAGATTCCTGGGCATTGAGATAGACTCGATGGCCATGGAATGTAGGTTACCGGCAGATAAGTTGCAAGATCTCCAGGTTTCCATTGAGGCGTTGATGAGTCTGCGCAAGGTTCGGCTCCGCCAGCTTCAGTCACTGCTGGGGAAGTTGAACTTCGCCTGCAGAATTATTCCCATGGGGCAAATTTTTTGCAGGCGCTTGGCCATGGCCACAACCAGGATACGGTCCCCGTTACATTTTGTGCGGTTGACGCGTGAGCATAAGGCAGACCTGGTGGTGTGGAATTCCTTCTTGTCCCGCTACAATGGCAAATCGGTGTGGCAGGAGGAATGGCGGGACAATGAGGAATTATCGCTCTATACGGACGCGGCGGGCAGCTGCGGTCTTGGTGCTTATTTTCAGGGCAGGTGGATGTTCGGGGAATGGCCTGACTCTTGGCGAGAGGCAGATTTGTTACGGAACATGACGCTGTTAGAGCTCTTGCCCATCGTGGCGGCCATTGACATATGGGGGGAGTTTTTCCGGAACAAACGGGTTAGATTTCACTGTGACAATTTGTCGGTGGTTTATGCTATCAATAGCCTGTCTTCCTCGTCTCCCCCAATGGTTCGTCTATTGCGTCACTTGGTGCTGTCTTTTCTGTCTCTGAATGTGTGGCTATCAGCTTGCCATGTTCCGGGGATTCATAACTCACTGGCTGATGCGATTTCTCGCCTACAGTGGGACAAGTTCCGCAAGTTGGCGCCGGAGGCAGAACGATATGCGACCCCATGCCCCCAGCATCTATGGGCTCTGGTGTTCGAGCAGCGGTGATGCTAATCGGTCGGTCCCTTAGTGCAGGTACCTGGCGGACTTACCGGAAGGTTTGGGCCAAATGGGCTGGTTTTTGCGGGGAGTGTAATCATGACATTCAGGGTCCTCCTTCTATAGCCTTGTTGTTGCAATGGGTGGGACTTTTGTTTCAGAGGGGTGTCTCTAGGACATCCATTAAAAAGTCGGTTACGGCCCTGGCTTTTTGGTTCAAATTTTTTGGGATGCCGAATGTTACTAAGGACTTTTTAGTTAGACAGGCCCTGCGTGGGGTGGACAGAGTGGGTGTGGCCCCTGATCACAGGCGGCCTGTTTCTTTTGCCATGTTAGGTAACTTGTTTAGTTCACTTCCGTCGGTTTGTAGGGATGAATATGAGTGTCAGCTGTTTAGGACGGCGTTCTCTTTGGCCTTTTATGGAGCTTTCCGAGTAGGTGAGCTGGTCAGCAGCTCGGGGTCGGCAGAAGACGGTCTGCAGCTGGGGCATGTTTTTTGTAATTCAGAATCCTTGCATTGTTTTCTCCCACGGTCGAAAACCGATCAGGTAGGTAGAGGGTTTCAGATTACTCTGCTCCCGGTGCCAGGGTCTCCTACTTGTCCGGTACGTAACGTCCTGGATTACCTACCTCTGAGGCCCACGGGTGCTTCTTCTCCTTTATTAGTACATGCCAACGGGCGGGCGCTGTCCCGTTTCCAGTTTCAGGCAGTTTTCAGACGACTTTTGGGAGTTTTGGGCCTGGATAGTCAGGTTTATACATCCCATTCATTCCGAATCGGGGCGGCCACCGAGGCGTCGGTGGCGGGTCTCCGGTCAGAGTTGTAATGCAGATTGGGAGATGGAGGTCTCGGAGGTTTTGTCTTTATGTCCGTCCATCCATGTTGTGAGTAGCATTGGTCCTGATCGACCCTCCCCCCCCACCCTTAATGCCGTTTTTCTGTGGCCCTTGATTATGGGCGGTTTGCTAGTTTGCATGTTTTGTTTTTTCCTCTTTTCATCTAGATGTGGTCCCTGCTCTCGTCTGGATTGTGGGGCACTCCTACGTGTATTGGAGTGCTCTAGGGCCGACGTCCGGCCTGCAGGCAGACAACTTGGTTTTCCCCGCAGTGAGGCCCTGTTGCATTGGATCGGGATACGGGGTATGGTATGGAGCGGGCTTCTTCCCCAATTGCATTACTATTCTAGGCTGGACCGCTTCCCGGACGTATTGGTTATCCACGCTGGGGGCAACGACCTTGGTGTGCGCGCTTCCTGGGAATTGATACGAGACATCAAGTACGATATGTTGCGCATCCGGTCGTTGTTCCCTAGCGTGGTGCTGGTATGGTCCGAGGTGGTAGCGCGGCTATACTGGCGCCCAGGCTCGGTCAATTGATCGCCTTAACAAGGCCAGAAGGAAGGTGAATAAGCAGGTGTCCCGTTTTGTAGCCAGGAACGGGGGGGATAGTCGTGAGACATAGGGATCTGGAGTCCCCCAGTAGCGGCCACATGAGGAGGGATGGGGTCCACCTTAATGATGTGGCTCCGACATTTGGAATTTGATATACAGGAAGGGATTGAGAGGGCCTTGGAGGTGTGGCGGAACTCGCATGCATAAGGGATCAAGCATGCTCGTGTTGGCGGAAGGTAGGTGGGGCAGGGCGCGCTTCAAGGTGGTGTGATGTAACGGGGGCCTGTGCAGGGGTGGCACACCCCCCTCTTCATTTACGGTTCGATGGTTGGTCATGGCACAATTCTCAAAGGGCTAGGTCCCGGAGATAGTGGGAAAAACGGCAGTTACCAGGACATATTTGTCCGCTCCCGAGTCGGCGCGTTGCGGCTGGGAAAATGGTTTACGGTACTGCTATATCAGCGCCCCGCTCTACCTATCCTTAGGTTATTTATGTTAATTTATGCTAATACATAATGTTAGTTAAATGTTAGACGCCATGCGTCTTTGCACCTTATATGTTATAAATAAAATGGCTGTTTGTGGCCGCTTATTCCAACTGTGATAATGGCTTGGTCTCTCAATTATTTAATAAGGGGGGTAAGTTAGTTTTTTAGGCCAGAAAGCCATCAGCTATGCATTGGTCAAGGAAAGTTATCATTCCAGTGGCAAAGTTATGATTTGGATGGGGTGTTGTACACTCCTGATCATTATGGTGCTGGGGGAGTGTTGTTCCCCTAGCTACCATCATTAGCCAGAGATATACCAGTGTAGTGGTGCTGATGTGTTGTGTCGTGGATGTGTCGTGAGACATGAGTGTTTTCACCCACATGGGATAAGGCTGGTATACAGGGTCTGCTGTCTGGCCGTGTGCTACTTGGGTCCAACGTTGTGGCAGAGTGTTCCCTGGAGAAAGACAGATATGGTCCCTGAAGACAGTGTGGCCTTCCCAAAAAACCTGCTGCAATGGTATTTACCTTGTGATCTGGACAGTAAACTTGAGCCATCCAGGACAATTAAGAAGAATTGTTCTTGTACCATAAAGTGTAACTGTCGTTTCACTTTATTTTTAATAAAGTTTAAGGACAATGATGTTAAACATTTTTTGTAATATACTTTATTAAGGAAAAAGGTTTCTTTGCACTAGAAAACAGGGAGTAAAGAGTCTTCTTAGCAAAGCTCTAACTGAGCCTTACTAAGGAGAGTCTGTCTTTAGTGTTCAGTTTTCTACTAAGTGCTGAAGAGATGCCTGTGTTTAACAAGTCAGATAGGCAGAGAGGTGGGCAGTAATAGTTAGGGCACACGTCCATAGACAGGGACAGTGGTAAGGACAAAAGGAAGGCTGAAAGTTTCTCATACAGATGTCTTCAGCGCTCAGTAGAACTAAAGTCTGAGGACAGACTTTCCTTAGTAACACTCAGTTAGAGCTTTGTTAAAGGGGTTGTCCGGGTTCAGAGCTGAACCCGGACATACCCTTAATTTCACCCATGCAGCCTGCCTGACTAGAGCATCGGAGCATCTCATGCTCCGATGCCCTCCTTTGCCCTGCGCTAATTAGTACAAAGAAACATATATCCTTAATAAAGTATACAGTAGTACTAAGATGTTTGCCATCTCTGTCCCAACACTATTAAACATAAACTGAAGCAACTGTTACACTTTACCTGTGACAGAAGATGACCAGAACCAATTAAATGTTTTTGAGCTAAAACCTGTGTATTACCTTAGAATTTTGCAGTACCTCATGCATTCAGGGCTTTTTTTCTATAAAAAAAAAACCAGGATCCCGGAGGGAAAATAAAGGGACTCCAGTAAAGTCAATGGAGTCTGTTAAGCTCCATTTGTCTCAGTTATGTGTTGAATCTGGCACTCCAGACAGGTTGCCCATAGAAGTTTATGAAGAGAGGAGAGATGAGGAGGCATGAGTTTCTAAAGGAAGAAAAAGACATTTTTCTCTGATAACATATATTACATTTTTTAAAGACATAGCATGTTGTAGAAATAGCATTTTTTGCGTGCCCTTAGAAAAAGGCTAAGGTGCATGCATTTTATGACTTTTTAGTGGCCAAAAATGCAAGATGAAATATGTCTGTGTAGGAGCCTTAAAGGTGTCCCATTGAACATGCTGTCATATCTGCAGGCACTATGCTTTAGAGCAGGAATGGCCAATCTGAGGCTCTCCAGCTATTGCAAAACTACAACTCCCAGCATGCTCAAACTGCCTACAGCCTATAGCAGGGCATGGTGGGAGTTGTAGTTTTACAACATCTGGAGAGACGCAAATTGGCCATCCCTGCTTTAGAGCAAAAGGAACTGAATGATTTATATGTAGTTGTCTGGAGAAATATTTTGTATGAATTTTTTTTTTTTTATATCTCCTTTTTATTCCAGAAAACAATATTTTCAGTTTACTACTAGAGATGAGCGAGCACTAAAATGCTCGGGTGCTCTTTATTCGAGTCAAATTTTTCCCGATGCTCGGGTGCTCGTTTCGAATAACGAACCCCATTGAAGTCAATGGGAGACTCGAGCATTTTTTGCAGGGGACCAAGGCTCTGTCTAGGGAAGGCTGGGTGAAAACCTGGAAACCTCAGAAAATGATGGAAACACCACGGAAATGGACAGGAAACAGCAGGGGCAGCATGCATGGATGCCTCTGAGGCTGCCTAATCCCACCATTACCCCAAATTCTCAGGCAACAGCCTGGTGGTTACCCTCATGGCAATTGTGCTCACCCAGACCAAGAAAGGCGAGGCAAATACCCATCACATGTTAGGGAAGCACCCAACTAGGTGCAACGAAGGTCCATCACCGCCTGCAGGTGACACCACTGCTCATGCTGGCACTGCAGCTGAAATCAAGTTTAGTATCTGTTCTTATCAGTTGCTGTGGCTGCTGGTGGTATAGTGGTGAGCATAGCTACTTCCCAAGCAGTTGATCCAGGTTCGATTCCCGTCTATCGCAGGAGGCAATTCAAAATCAGTACAATATCTAATACGTCCCCCTGCCCGGGTAAATTGTTTGGAGAGAGGGCCTGTAGGTGGGGGGGAAGGAGGTTTCGCTGGAAGAGCCAGAGGAGTGCTCCCTGGGCTAGCGTGTGTGGTGGTGACAACAGCCGGAATGGATTTGGGAAAACTGTTGCTTTAACCCGTATGGTATCGATTCTTCTCAGTTTAATACCGTATACGTCCCCTATCTTGGGACCCTATATTTAAAGGGGTTGTCCGGGTTCAGAGAAGAACCCGGACAAACCTGCAATTTCACCCAGGCAGCCCGCCCGCCTGAATAGGACATCGGAGCATCTCATGCTCCGATGCCCCCCCCTGCCCTGCGCTAGATCGTGCAGGGCAAGGTCTCTTTTGTTTGTAAATACTCGCTGCTGGGCGGGTACTTCCGCCCGGCAGTGAGTTCGGTGATGTCACCGGCCTTAATGGGCCGGCTTTAGCACTGCCCTAGCCGTTTTACTGGCTAGGGCAGCGCTAAAGCCCGTCCATCAGCGCCGATGACGTCACCGGCTCACTGCCGGGCGGAAGCCTCTGCCCGGCAGGGACCGGTACGTCACCGGAACCGGGCTAAATTCTTTGCCCTGCGCTAATTAGCGCAGGGCAAAGGAGGGCATCGGAGACATAGGATGCTCGATGCCCTCTTTCAGGCGGGCTGCCTGGGTGAATTGAAAGGTATGTCCGGGTTCTTCTCTGAACCCGGACAACCCCTTTAATGGATTTTTTGAACACGGAAAACGGAAAAAGAGCTTGCTCTGGCCAGGGGAGTGTCTTTTCCCACTGCAGCTAAGGGGATGTGTCCATGCTCTGCCTATCACAGGTCAGGAGGCAATTAAAAGAAGAAAAACAAAAAACATCAGTAACAATATCTAATACGTCCCTATCCGGGTAAATAGTATGGAGAGAGGGCCTGTAGGTAGGGGAAAGAGGTTTCGCTGGAAGAGCCAGAGGAGTGCCCCCTGGGCTAGCGGTGTGTTGGTGGTGATAACCGCCGGATGTATTTAGAATGACGACGCAGGACCCCAACTTAAATTTAGCATCAACCGGTACGTCATAAATTATGAGATTGATCAACTGTGGTATGTATACTGCTCAGTTTAAAAGCCGTATATGGCAGCTATCTGTAAAAATGGTTTGGAGAGAGAGAAAGATAGGACAAAGACGTAAATTGTTTGGAGAGAGGGCCTGTAGGTGGGGGGGCAGGCTGGGGGGAAGGAGGGTTCGCTGGAAGAGCCAGAGGAGTGCCCCCTGGGCTAGCGTGTGTGGTGGTGACAACAGCCGGATGAGTTAGAATGACGACACAGGAACCCCAACTTAAAAATTTAGCATCAACCGGTACAGTCATAAATTATGAGATTGATCAAGTGTGGCATGACTTTTTAGATGGAGATTGCATGTGGTCACGTACTCCCTGGAACCCCATAGTCACCCCTTCTCTGATGTGCTAGCCCAGAACATTCTCTGCCCCAATTCGCAAGACCTTTTGCTGTTTCCGTGTGCTGACGGTGTGGATTTACCAGTGTTGTCTGAGGAGGTGGTGGACAATGGCGAGACACAGGTGTCGGGGGGTGAGGTAGTTGTATGGGAAGCAAGTTACAGTGGGGACTCCTTGGGGGGGAATTTCTCATGCTGGGACAGATTCAACTTCGGTGGATCAGGCACAGGAACAGATGAATTTTTTTGGGGGTTTATTTAACTTTTATTTAGCAAAAATAACCACAGAGATATTTATTCGTTATCTTCTCTGCGCAGTCTGGCGTTGGGGTTCGTCACTTTGATGGCGAGCTGTGCCGCTCTCTCCACAATGGTCTGTAGGTTCTTAGATGGAGACTTTGTCGGCGATTTCAGTACAGAAGGACTTGTTGCTCATCCACAGAACCTCGACCTCCTTGACATTGTGGACAAGGAATTTGCGGGTGGACCAGGAATTTGCTGAACCCTGTGGGCAGCATGTGTTTGGTCTTCTACTTGCTACCGTATCCAATGTTGGGCAATATAGATTCGCAAGTAATATTATTTTTTCACACCTATCCCCAAAAATAAAAATGTATGCAGTTTGCGTAAATAAAACTGGAAACTGGAATTGAGAGGGCCTGTAGGTGGACTCCGGAAAAATTGTTTGAATAGGGCTGTAGGGGACCTCCTGAAAAAATTGTTTGAAATAGGGAGGCCCTGTAGGTGGACCTCTGGAAAAAATTGTTTTAATGAGAGGCTGTAGGGGGCCTCCTGAAAAATTGTGCTAAAAGAGTGCCAGTTGGACCTCTAAAAAATGGCATTTTTTGGGTCAGCGTTAGGCAAAGACGATATGGAGGAGGAGGAGTAGGAGGAGTAGCGAAGAGAATCGGTACATATAGTATGTTAATCTTTAGCTGCTTTCCCCCGGAGGAGATTTGAATTCCGGTGAAATCCAGGCTTTGTTCATTTTAATAAGCGTCAGCCTGTCAGCGCTGTCAGTTGACAGGCGTGTACGCTTATCGGTGATGACGCCACCAGCTGCGCTGATACCTCTCAAGGCGTACAGTTCAGGCACGTGTCCAGCTTTGAAACCCAGTAGTTGTATGGAGCAGAGTGATCGCTACGGACGTTGGTATGGTCAGCTAGGTACTCCCTCACCATCTTTCTGTACAGCTCCCCCCTACTCTGCCTAGACTGGGGACAGGTGACAGTGTCTTGCTGGGGGTGACATAAAACTGGCAAAGGCCTTGGAGAGCGTTCCCCTGCCAGTGCTGGACAAGCTGCCTGCTCGCCTCCTCTCCCCCGCTACTTGGCCCACAGAACCATGCCCTCTGCCGCTAGCGGCGTCAGATGGGAAGAATTGTTTCAGCTTGTGCACCAGGGCCTGTTGATATCTATTCACTCTCATACTCCTTTCCTCTGCAGGGATGAGAGTGGAAAGGTTCTGCTTGTACCGTGGGTCCAGGAGAGTGAACACCCAGTAATCGGTGTTTGAAAAAATTCTTCTAACGCGAGGGTCACGGATAGGCAGCCTAACATGAAGTCTGCCATGTGCGCCAGAGTCCCAACACGCAAGAATTCCCTCTCCTCACTGGCCTGACTCTCCATTTCCTCCTCCTCCTCCTCCAAGTCCTCCTCTTCAGCCCATACACGCTCAAGAGTTAAGGACTGAGCACTGGTACCCTCTACTGTCTCGCCGACATTCTCCTCCTCTTCCTCCTCATCCTCATCCCCCTCCTCCGATACGCGCTGAGAAACAGACCGGAGGGTGCTCTGGCTATCAAGCGACGTATCTTCCTCCACCGTCTCTTGTGACAAGCGCAAAGCATCCGACTTGATGCTGAGCAGTGAGTTTTTCAACAGGCAAAGCAGCGGGATGGTGAGGCTGATAATGGCGGCATCGCCGCTGACCATCTGTGTTGACTCCTCAAAGTTGCTTCAACACTGGCAGATATCAGACATCCACGTCCACTCCTCATTGTAGACTTGAGAATCTGAGAGACCTGACTACCAGTTCTGGTGGAAGATGACATCTGGCAGTCTACAATCGCTCTGCGCTGCTGGTAAACTCTGGAATAACATGTTTAATGTGGAATTCCATCTCGTGGGCACGTCGCACAACAGTCGGTGAGCGGGCAGTTGTAGGCGGCGCTGCGCTGCCCTGAGAGTGGCAGCATCTGTGGTCGACTTGCGGAAATGCGCACAGATGCGGCGCACCTTGGTGAGCAAATCAGACAGATTGGGGTATGTCTTGAGGAACCGCTGAACTATTAGATTGAACACGTGGGCCAGGCATGGCACATGTGTCAGTCTGCCGAGTTGCAGAGCCGCCACCAGGTTACGCCCGTTGTCACACACAACCATGCCTGGCTTGAGGTTCAGCGGTGCCAGCCACACATCGGTCTGCGCCGTGATGCCCTGTAACAGCTCTTGGGCGGTGTGCCTTTTGTCACCTAAGCTCAGCAGTTTGAGCACCGCCTGCTGGCGCTTACCCACGGCACTGCTGCTGCGCCTAGAGCTACCGACTGAAGGCGCCGTGCCCACGGATGGTAATTCGGTGGAGGAGGAGGAGGAGGGTCGGAGGAGGAGGAGGCATAGTACGTCTGAGAGACTGTGACCGAGGTAGGCCCCGCAATCCTCGGTGTGGGCAGTACATGAGCGGCCCCAGGGTCATTCTCGGTCCCAGCCTCCACCAAGTTAACCCAATGTGCCGTCAGTGAGATATAGTGTCCCTGCCCGGCAGCACTTGTCCACGTGTCCGTGGTTAGGTGGACCTTCTCAGAAACAGCGTTGGTCAGGGCACGGATGATGTTTTCTGACACGTGCTGGTGTAGGGCTGGGACGGCACATCGGGAAAAATAGTGGCGGCTGGGGACGGAATACCGAGGGGCAGCCACCGCCATGAGATTGCGAAAGGCCTCGGTCTCTACCAGCCTATAGGGCAGCATCTCCAGGCTAAGCAATTTGGAGATGTGGACGTTGAGGGCTTGGGCATGTGGGTGGGTGGAACTGTATTTCCTCTTGCGCTCCAGCGTCTGCTGTAAAGACAGCTGAACGCTGCACTGGGACACGTTGGTGGACACTGTGGAGGATCGTTGAGGCGAAAGGTGTGATTTTCCGGCGGGAGGCGCTCGTGCCGGGGTCCTGGGCAGGGGGTTGACTAGCAGAGGCAGCGAGTGACGCAGGGGGTTGACTAGCAGAGGCAGCGAGTGACACAGGGGAAGGAGCAGTGGTGTGACCCGCAGGAGGTGGGTGAACGGCCTTGGTTCCATTGAGTGGGGTGTTTAGCACTCATATGCCTGCGCATGCTGGTGGTGGTTAGGCTAGTAGTGGTGGCACCCCTGCTGATCCTGGTGTGGCACAGGTTGCACACCACAGTCCGTCGGTCATCCTCACTTTCTTTAAAGAACCTCCAGACTTGCGAACATCTAGGCCTCGACACGGGAGCTTCACTACGTGAAACAGTTGCTGCTGATGCACCAGCTCTGGCCCTGCTTCTCCCTCTGGCCACACCACTGCCTCTTACAACCTGTTCTGGTGCAGCACTCGCCTCCGCCTCAGAAGCACTGTCTTCACTCGGCATATCAACCCAGCTCGGGTCAGTCACCTCGTCATCCTCCGATTCCTCAGTCTGCTCCCCCCTCGGAAATTCCTCCCCTTACAACAACTTCACCACTGTCTGACAACCGTGTCTCCTCATCGTCCGACACCTCTTTACAAACTTCTTCCACTAACTCAACATTGTCATTAGTCATCATCATCACCCACAGACTGCGACAGTTGGAAAACTTGGGCATCGGGAACGAGGTCAGCAGCAACCTGAGAAGTGGTTTGTGACTCTGGGAAGGGTCCAGAAAACAGTTCCTGAGAGTATGCCGGATCGCATTCCAAATTTTCCTGGGAGGGGGCAGACTGGGGGGAAGGAGGTTGAGGTGGAGGAGCCAGAGGAGTGCTCCCTTGGGTAACGTGGGTGGACTGCGTGGAAGACTGACTGGCGGACAAATTACTTGAAGCATTATCCGCAATCCACGAGATCAGCTGTTCGCACTGTTGTGGTTTCAACAGTCCTCTACCACGTGTCCCTGTAAGTTGAGACATGAAGCTAGGGAGTGTAGCTCTGCGGCGTTCCACAGCTCCCTCATCAGCAGGTACTGTCTCACCCTGCCCAGACCACGGCCTCTGCCCCCGCAGTAATTTGAAATGCCCACGCCCCACGCCCTCGTCCTCGTCCTCGACCCTTAGCCCTGCGGGTTCAACATTTTCTGTATATAAGTGTATTCTACTAAAAAAAAAAAAAAAAAAAAAACTAAAATGCGGCCGGTTTACTGAAACCCACAAACTTTGTTCAAGTCTGGTTTAAATTTTGTGACGTCAGAAAGTGTCACCTGACAGAATTAGGTTTGGAGTGAGTGTGGCTGACTGTGAGCAGACGGTTCACGCAGCTGTGGTTGAAATGGATTTGTATCACCTTCAGCTAAACAACTCCAAAAATTATTTTTTTCTACTCTTTTTTTATGCATTTTTTTCTTTTTAGTTTTGTTTTTTTTGGGAAGCTGTCTCGACGTGCAGAAACTATCGTACAGCTGACTGACACACTAATGACGGATTGGCTATTTAGACTGCGACCCAGACATAATGTGTCGCACAGGAGAGTTTTTAGGGATCAGCCTTTTTATATATACGTGGACAGGTTTAGCAGGTGACTTGGTTTGGTATTTTGTGACGTACAGAAAGTGTCACCTGGACAGTATTATACGGTTTGAGTAGTGTGGCTGAACTGTGACACACAGAAAGGTTACACGCAGCTGTGTGAAATGGATTTGTATCACTCAGCTAAAACAACAAAAAAATTATTTTTTTTCTATTTTTTTTTTATATTTTTTCTTTTAGTTTTTTTGGAACGTGACGTGCAGAAACTATCAAGACTAACTACACCTAATGACGGTGGCTATTTAGACTGCGACCCAGACAAATGTC
>ONZH01005280.1:0-24230 GCA_900303285.1 Rhinella marina
AGCCATACAGGGCCACGATAAATTTTTATGTGCTTCGCCTGCTCCTGCACTGTAACTCGGTCACTCTGTAGTCACAGCCATACAGGGCCACGAATAAATTTTTATGTGCTTCGCCTGCTCCTGCACTGTAACTCGGTCACTCTGTAGTCACAGCCATACAGGGCCACGATAAATTTTTATGTGCTTCGCCTGCTCCTGCACTGTAACTCGGTCACTCTGTAGTCACAGCCATACAGGGCCACGATAAATTTTTATGTGCTTTCGCCTGCTCCTGCACTGTAACTCGGTCACTCTGTAGTCACAGCCATACAGGGTCCACGCTAAAATTTTTATGTGCTTCGCCTGCTCCTGCACTGTAACTCGGTCACTCTGTAGTCACAGCCATACAGGGCCTCGATAAATTTTTATGTGCTTCGCCTGCTCCTGCACTGTAACTCGGTCACTCTGTAGTCACAGCCATACAGGGCCACGATAAATTTTTTATGTGCTTCGCCTGCTCCTGCACTGTAACTCGGTCACTCTGTAGTCACAGCCATACAGGGCCACAATAAATTTTTATGTGACTTCGCCTGCTCCTGCACTGTAACTCGGTCCACTCTGTAGTCACAGCCATACAGGGCCACGATAAATTTTTATGTGCTTTCGCCTGCTCCTGCACTGTAACTCGGTCCACTCTGTAGTCACAGCCACAGGGCACGATAAATTTTATGTGCTTCTCCTGCTCCTGCACTGTAACTCGGTCACTCTGTTGTCACAGCCATACAGGGCCACGATAAATTTTTATGGCTTTCGCCTGCTCCTGCACTGTAACTCGGTCACTCTGTAGTCACAGCCATACAGGGTCACCTAAATTTTATGTGCTTCGCCTGCTCCTGCACTGTAACTCGGTCACTCTGTAGTCACAGCCATACAGGGTCACGCTAAATTTTTATGTGCTTCGCCTGCTCCTGCACTGTAACTCGGTCACTCTGTAGTCACAGCCATAAAGGGTCACACTAAATTTTTATGTGCTTCGCCTGCTCCTGCACTGTAACTCGGTCACTCTGTAGTCACAGCCATAAAAGGGCACGCTAAAATTTTTATGTGCTTCGCCTGCTCCTGCACTGTAACTCGGTCACTCTGTAGTGTCACAGCCATACAGGGCCACGATAAATTTTTTATGTGCTTCGCCTGCTCCTGCACTGTAACTCGGTCACTCTGTAGTCACAGCCATACAGGGCCACGATAAATTTTTATGTGCTTCGCCTGCTCCTGCACTGTAACTCGGTCACTCTGTAGTCACAGCCATACAGGGTCACGCTAAATTTTTATGTGCTTCGCCTGCTCCTGCACTGTAACTCGGTCACTCTGTAGTCACAGCCATACAGGGCCGATAAATTTTTATGTGCTTCGCCTGCTCCTGCACTGTAACTCGGTCACTCTGTAGTCACAGCCATACAGGGTCACGCTAAATTTTTTATGTGCTTCGCCTGCTCCTGCACTGTAACTCGGTCACTCTGTAGTCACAGCCATACAGGGCCACGATAAATTTTTATGTGCTTCGCCTGCTCCTGCACTGTAACTCGGTCACTCTGTAGTCACAGCCATACAGGGGCCTCGATAAATTTTTATGTGCTTCGCCTGCTCCTGCACTGTAACTCGGTCACTCTGTAGTCACAGCCATACAGGTGCACAATAAATTTTATGTGACTTCGCCTGCTCCTGCACTGAACTTCGGTCACTCTGTAGTCACAGCCATACAGGGCCACGATAAATTTTTATGTGCTTCGCCTGCTCCTGCACTGTAACTCGGTCACTCTGTAGTCACAGCCATACAGGGCCACGTAAATTTTTATGTGCTTCGCCTGCTCCTGCACTGTAACTCGTCACTCTGTAGTCACAGCCATACAGGGCCCGATAAAATTTTTATGTGCTTGCCTGTCTCCTGCACTGTAATCGGTCACTCTGTAGTCACAGCCATACAGGGCCACGATAAATTTTTAAGTGCTTCGCCTGCTCCTGCACTGTAACTCGGTCACTCTGTAGTCACAGCCATACAGGGTCACGCTAAATTTTTATGTGCTTCGCCTGCTCTGCACTGTAACTCGGTCACTCTGTAGTCACAGCCATACAGGGTCACGCTAAATTTTTATGTGGCTTCGCCTGCTCCTGCACTGTAACTCGGTCACTCTGTTGTCACTACAGCCATACAGGTCACCGATAAATTTTTATGTGCTTCGCCTGCTCCTGCACTGTAACTCGTCACTCTGTAGTCATAGCCATACAGGGCCTTGCATAAATTTTATGTGCTTCGCCTGCTCCTGCACTGTAACTCGGTCACTCTGTAGTCACAGCCATACAGGGCCTTGATAAATTTTTATGTGCTTCGCCTGCTCCTGCACTGTAACTCGGTCACTCTGTAGTCATAGCCATACAGGTCACTGATAAATTTTTATGTGCTTCGCCTGCTCCTGCACTGTAACTCGGTCATCTCTGTTAGTCACAGCCATACAGGGTCACGCTAAATGTTTTTGTGTTCTAGCCTGCTCCTGCTCTGTATCTCGGTCACTTTGTAGTCACAGCCATACAGGACCACGATAAATTTTTATGTGCTTCGCCCGCTCCTGCACTGTAACTCGGTCACTCTATAGTCACAGCCGTACAGGGCCACGATAAATTTGTATGTGCTTCGCCTGCTCCTGCAGCTGTAACTCGGTTACTCTGTAGTCACAGCCATACAGTGGTCACGCTAAATTTTTATGTGCTTCGCCTGCTCCTGCACTGTAACTCGGTCACTCTGTAGTCACAGCCATACAGGACCTCGATAAATTTTTATGTGCTTCGCCTGCTTCTGCACTGTAACTCGGTCACTCTGTAGTCACAGCCATACAGGGCAACAATAAATTTGTATGTGCTTCGCCTGCTCCTGCACTGTAACTCGGTCACTCTGTAGTCACAGCCATACAGGGCCACGATAAATTTTTATGTGCTTCGCCTGCTCCTGCACTGTAACTCGGTCACTCTGTAGTCACAGCCATACAGGGCCTCAAATAAATTTTTATGTGCTTCGCCTGCTCCTGCACTGTAACTCGGTCACTCTGTAGTCACAGCCATACAGGGCCTTTTAAATTTTTATGTGCTTCGCCTGCTCCTGCACTGTAACTCGGTCACTCTGTAGTCACAGCCATACAGGGCACGCTAAATTTTATGTGCTTCTCCTGCTCCTGCACTGTAACTCGGTCACTCTGTAGTCTCAGCCATACAGGGCTATGATAAATTTTTATGTGCTTCGCCCTGCTCCTGCTGTAACTTGTCACTCTGTTGTCTCTGTTGTCACAGCCATACAGGGTCACGCAAAATTTTTATGTGCTTCGCCTGCTCCTGCACTGTAACTCAGGTCACTCTGTAGTCACAGCCATACAGGGCCTCGATAAATTTTTATGTGCTTCGCTGCTCCTGCAGTGTAACTCGGTCACTCTGTTGTCACAGCCATACAATGTCACGCTAAATTTTTATGTGCTTCGCCTCCTCCTGCACTGTAACTCGGTCACTCTTTTATCACAGCCATATAGGGTCACGCAAAATTTTTATGTGTTTCGCCTGCTCCTGCAGTGTAACTCGGTCACTTTGTAGTCACAGCCATACAGGGCCACAATAAATTTTTATGTGCTTCGCCTGCTCCTGCACTGTAACTCGGTCACTCTGTAGTCACAGCCATACAGGGCCACGATAAATTTTTATGTGCTTCGCCTGCTCCTGCAGTGTAACTCGGTCACTCTGTAGTCACAGCCATACAGGGTCACGCTAAATTTTTATGTGCTTCGCCTGCTCCTGCACTGTAACTCGGTCACTCTGTTGTCACACCCATAAAGGGTCACGCAGAATTTTTATGTGCTTCGCCTGCTCCTGCACTGTAACTCGGTCACTCTGTAGTCACAGCCATAAAGGATCACGCTAAATTTTTATGTGCTTCGCCTGCTCCTGCACTGTAACTCGGTCACTCTGTTGTCACAGCCATACAGAGCCACGATAAATTTTTATGTGCTTCGCCTGCTCCTGTACTGTAACTCGGTCACTCTGTTGTCACAGCCATACAGGGCCACGATAAATTTTTGTCTGCTTCGCCTGCTCCTGCACTGTAACTCGGTCACTCTGTAGTCACAGCCATACAGGGTCACGCTAAATTTTTATGTGCTTCGCCTGCTCCTGCACTGTAACTCGGTCACTCTGTTGTCACACCTATAAAGGGTCACGCAGAATTTTTATGTGCTTCGGCTGCTCCTACACTGTAACTCGGTCACTCTGTAGTCACAGCCATACAGGGCCTAGATAAATTTTTATGTGCTTCGCCTGCTCCTGCACTGTAACTCGGTCACTCTGTAGTCACAGCCATACAGGGCCTCGATAAATTTTTATGTGCTTCGCCTGCTCCTACACTGTAACTCGGTCACTCTGTAGTCACAGCCATACAGGGCCTCGATAAATTTTTATGTGCTTCGCCTGTTCCTACACTGTAACTCGGTCACTCTGTAGTCACAGCCATAAAGGGCCTTGATAAATTTTTATGTGCTTCGCCTGCTCCTGCACTGTAACTCGGTCACTCTGTAGTCACAGCCATACAGGGCCTCGATAAATTTTTATGTGCTTCGCCTGCTCCTGCACTGTAACTCGGTCACTCTTTAGTCACAGCCATACAGGGCCTCGATAAATTTTTATGTGCTTCGCCTGCTCCTGCACTGTAACTCGGTCACTCTGTAGTCACAGCCATACAGGGTCACTCTAAATTTTTATGTGCTTCGCCTGCTCCTGCACTGTAACTCGGTCACTCTGTAGTCACAGCCATACAAGGTCACGCTAAATTTTTATGTGCTTCGCCTGCTCCTGCACTGTAACTCGGTCACTCTGTTGTCACAGCCATACAGGGCCACGATAAATTTTTATGTGCTTCGCCTCGCCTACTGCCTGCACTGTAACTCGGTCACACTGTCACAGCCATACAGGGTCACGCTAAATTTTTTGTGCTAGCTGCCTGCTCCTGCACTGTAACTCGGTCACTCTGTAGTCACAGCCATACAGGGCCACGATAAATTTTTATGTGCTTCGCCCGCTCCTGCACTGTAACTCGGTCACTCTATAGTCACAGCCATACAGGGCCACGATAAATTTGTATGTGCTTCGCTGCTCCTGCAGTGTAACTCGGTTACTCTGTAGTCACAGCCATACAGTGTCACGCTAAATTTTATGTGCTTCGCCTGCTCTTGCACTGTAACTCGGTCACTCTGTAGTCACAGCCATACAGGACCTCGATAAATTTTTATGTGCTTCGCCTGCTACTGCACTGTAACTCGGTCACTCTGTAGTCACAGCCATACAGGGCAACAATAAATTTTTATGTGCTTCGCCTGCTCCTGCACTGTAACTCGGTCACTCTGTAGTCACAGCCATACAGGGCCACGATAAAATTTTATGTGCTTCGCCTGCTCCTGCACTGTAACTCGGTCACTCTGTAGTCACAGCCATACAGGGCCTCAATAAATTTTTATCTGCTTCACCTGCTCCTGCACTGTAACTCGGTCACTCTGTAGTCATAGCCATACAGGGCCTTGGTAAATTTGTATGTGCTTCGCCTGCTCCTGCACTGTAACTCGGTCACTCTGTAGTCACAGCCATACAGGGTCACGCTAAATATTTATTTGCTTCTCCTGCTTCTGCACTGTAACTCGGTCACTCTGTAGTCTCAGCCATACATGGCTATGATAAATTTTTATGTGCTTCGCCTGCTCCTGTACTGTAACTTGGTCACTCTGTTGTCACAGCCATACAGGGTCACGCTAAATTTTTATGTGCTTCGCCTGCTCCTGCACTGTAACTCAGTCACTCTGTTGTCACAGCCATGAAGGGTCACGCAAAATTTTTATGTTCTTCGCCTGCTCCTGCACTGTAATTCAGTCACTCTGTAGTCACAGCCATACAGGGCCTCGATAAATTTTTATGTGCTTCGCCTGGTCCTGCAGTGTAACTCGGTCACTCTGTTGTCACAGCCATACAATGTCACGCTAAATTTTTATGTGCTTCGCCTCCTCCTGCACTGTAACTCGGTCACTCTTTTATCACAGCCATATAGGGTCACGCAAAATTTTTATGTGTTTCGCCTGCTCCTGCAGTGTAACTCGGTCACTTTGTAGTCACAGCCATACAGGGCCACAATAAATTTTTATGTGCTTCGCCTGCTCCTGCACTGTAACTCGGTCACTCTGTAGTCACAGCCATACAGGGCCACGATAAATTTTTATGTGCTTCGCCTGCTCCTGCAGTGTAACTCGGTCACTCTGTATCACAGCCATACAGGGCTCGATAATTTTTATGGTGCTTCACCTCTCCTGCACTGTAACTCGGTCACACTGTAGTCACAGCCATACAGGGTCACGCTAAATTTTTATGTGCTTCGTCTGCTCCTGCACTGTGACTCGGTCACTCTTTAGTCACAGCCATACAGGGCCTCGATGAATTTTAATGTGCTTCGCCTGCTCCTGCACTGTAACTCGGTCACTCTGTAGTCACAGCCATACAGGGTCACTCTAAATTTTTATGTGCTTCACCTGCTCCTGCACTGTAACTCGGTCACTCTGTTGTCACAGCCATACAAGGTCACGCTAAATTTTTATGTGCTTCGCCTGCTCCTGCACTGTAACTTGGTCACTCTGTTGTCACAGCCATACAGGGTCACGATAAATTTTTATGTGCTTCGCCTGCTCCTGCAGTATAACTCGGTCACTCTGTAGTCATAGCCATACAGGGCCTTGATAAATTTTTATGTGCTTCGCCTGCTCCTGCACTGTAACTCGGTCACTCTGTAGTCACAGCCATACAGGGCCTTGATAATTTTTTATGTGCTTCGCCTGCTCCTGCAGTGTAACTTGGTCACTCTGTTGTCATAGCCATACAGGGTCACGAGAAATTTTTATGTGCTTCACCTACTCCTGCACTGTAACTCGGTCACTCTTTTATCACAGCCATACAGGGTCACGCTAAATGTTTTTTTGTTTCTAGCCTGCTCCTGCTCTGTATCTCGGTCACTTTGTAGTCACAGCCATACAGGACCACGATAAATTTTTATGTGCTTCGCCCGCTCCTGCACTGTAACTCGGTCACTCTATAGTCACAGCCGTACAGGGCCACGATAAATTTGTATGTGCTTCGCCTGCTCCTGCAGTGTAACTCGGTTACTCTGTAGTCACAGCCATACAGTGTCACGCTAAATGTTTATGTGCTTCGCCTGCTCTTGCACTGTAACTCGGTCACTCTGTAGTCACAGCCATACAGGACCTCGATAAATTTTTATGTGCTTCGCCTGCTTCTGCACTGTAACTCGGTCACTCTGTAGTCACAGCCATACAGGGCAACAATAAATTTGTATGTGCTTCGCCTGCTCCTGCACTGTAACTCGGTCACTCTGTAGTCACAGCCATACAGGGCCACGATAAATTTTTATGTGCTTCACCTGCTCCTGCAGTTTAACTCGGTCACTCTGTAGTCATAGCCATACTGGTCTACGCTAATTTTTTATGGTCTGGGTGAGCACAATTGCCATGATGGTCACCACCAGGCTATTGCACGATAATTTGAGGTAATGGTGGGATTAGGCAGCCTCAGAGGCATCCATGCATACTTCCACTGTTGTTTCCTGTCCATTTCCGTGGTATTTCCATCATTTTCTGAGGTTTCCAGGTTTTACCCAGCCTTCCCTAGGCAGAGCCTTGGTCACCTGCAAAAAATGCTCGAGTCTCCCATTGACTTCAATGGGGTTCGTTATTCGAAACGAGCACCCGAGCATCGGGAAAAATTCGACTCGAATAACGAGCATTTTAGTGCTCGCTCAAATCTAATGTTAATGCAAACTGTAAATACCCTTTGCAATTAAAGCTGAACTGCATGTTTGGACATACAGTATAATACTTACTATCCAGAAATATTCTAACAATGCCATTTATTTTATCGTCAGTTACATCCATACATTTTAACCCTTTTGTCACGAGAACCTAGGTCCTGTTATCATATTCTAACCACTAATGTAGAGCTTGCATTCATCTGTAGACATTCAGTCCAATTGCCCTGTGTCACTGACTTCTAACGATCTGCAGTTTTACATAATCCTAGATCAATGCCTTCTGGTAACTCTCAGAACACTGCTGACCCAGATTTTACCTCCTTGTACTGTATATATACTGTATATGTCCCTTCATGCAACGAGTGCTGCTAAAGGTATAATTTCTGCCTTTTCTTATAGACCTTTGTCACATAAAAAGACACAAGTATAAATTGCACATTATAACTGAGAGTCCTCTTACTGATAACATTTAGGACTAGCAGCTTCAAGCCTCTATTCAATTCAATGATTAGCTGCAGAATAATAAGTCTTCTATGACTCACAGTAACTATACATATTCATTATGAGAGATGCTATCTTGGAGTACCTCAATGAAAATAAGCAAATAACTCCATAACAGCATGGCTTCATGAGGGATCGGTCATGTCAAACCAATTTAATCAGTTTCTATGAGGAGGTAAGTTCTAGACTTGACCGCAGCGACTCAATGGATGTCGTATATTTGGACTTCTCCAAAGCGTTTGACACGGTACCACATAAAAGGTTAGTATACAAAATGAGAATGCTTGGCCTGGGAGAAAATGTCTGTATGTGGGTAAGTAACTGGCTTAGTGATAGAAAACAGAGGGTGGTTATTAACGGTACATACTCAGATTGGGTCACTGTCACTAGTGGGGTACCACAGGGGTCTGTATTGGGTCCTATTCTCTTCAATATATTTATTAATGATCTTGTAGAAAGCTTGCACAGTAAAATATCAATTTTTGCAGATGACACTAAACTGTGTAAAGTAATTAACACAGAGGAGGACAGTGCACTGCTACAGCAGGATCTGGATAGACTGGAGGCTTGGGCAGAAAAGTGGCAGATGAGGTTTAACACTGACAAATGTAAGGTTATGCATATGGGAAGGAATAATGCAAGTCACCAGTACATACTAAATGGTAAAGCATTGGGTAACTCTGACATGGAAAAGGACCTAGGAATTTTAGTGAACAGCAAACTAAGCTGCAGAAACCAGTGTCAGACAGCTGCTGCCAAGGCCAATAAGATAATGGGTTGCATCAAAAGAGGCATAGATGCCTGTGATGAGAACATAGTCCTGCCACTTTACAAATCACTAGTCAGACCACATATGGAGTACTGTGTACAGTTCTGGGCTCCTGTGAACAAGGCAGACATAGCAGAGCTGGAGAGGGTTCAGAGGAGGGCAACTAAAGTAATAACTGGAATGGGTGGACTACAGTACCCAGAAAGATTATCAAAATTAGGGTTATTCACTTTAGAAAAAAGACGACTGAGGGGAGATCTAATAACTATGTATAAATATATCAGAGGTCAGTACAGAGATCTCTCCCATCATCTATTTATCCCGAGGACTGTGACTGTGACGAGGGGACATCCTCTGCGTCTGGAGGAAAGAAGGTTTGTACATAAACATAGAAGAGGATTCTTTACGGTAAGAACAGTGAGACTATGGAACTCTTTGTCTGAGGAGGTGGTGATGGTAAGTTCACTAAGAGAGTTCAAGAAGGGCCTGGATGTATTTCTGGAGGGTAATAATATTACAGGTTATAGTTACTAGAGATGGGTCGTTGATCCAGGGAGTTATTCTGATTGCCTGACTGGAGTCGGGAAGGAATTTTTCCCCCTAAAGTGAGGAAAATTGGCTTCTACCTCACAGGGTTTTTTTTGCCTTCCCCTGGATCAACTTGTAGGAAAACAGGCTGAACTGGATGAACAGATGTCTTTTTTCGGCCTTACAAACTATGTTACTATGTTACTATATTTGTGAGTGCTGTGTGCAGAATCTCCAGAGTATACCATGAGCTACAGCCTCACTGTCTCCTGCCTCCTGCTTACAAGAGCTGACTGGGAGAAGCATGTATGAGACACGGGAAAGCAGGGTGAAGCTATGAGTTAGGTACAGAAGTTCTATGTCCCTAAATCTGTCATATGCTGCCCTTAGAAGGGATCTAGAATGGAGCAAGTGTAGGAAATTTAGTCTGCATTACGAGAATCCTAACAGAAGAAGCAATCAAGATGGCAGACTACCCATATATGACACCTTAACTAAACCAGGTATATTGTATGCAAAACATACTGTACACAAGAACCTGTTAGAGAGGTTACCCTTTAATACAATCACACATGATGAAACTGCAGTAAAACAGACACACACAGAGGCAGTAGAAGTGCACATGAATTAAACAAAGCAGTTCCGACTGAAAGAGGAAGTAATATTTAAAGGGGCGATCCCACCACTATATAGGCAAAAAGTGCTAGAATACCTCTTCAGTGTGAGAACAGTTTTTTGAAATTGTGTGTCAGTCTCTTAAACTGATACAGTGAGAGGGTGGCTGAGAGGGATATATGTATATTACAAATACTGTATGCCTCAAAGGGAATGTATCATAAAGAAATGACATAACTTAGAGCACATTTTGCAGTTTTTTTTAATTATTATTATTTTCCATGCATCTATACAAAAAATGCTGAACTATTATAGTTTTTACCCTTGTCACTAAAACATTCAGAAGAGATAAACTTCCTGTTTTTAGGCAGTTCAGTTTTCACCAATGATGTGCAGTTTAGGGTGGGTCATCACAATCACTTTCTTATCACTGGAGGGAGAGATTACAGTGACAGATAACAGCTGAAGGATCTATTCAAACCATCCACACCATATACAGACTATACAGCTGAGGCCACACACCCTAATATTAGCAAGCCACAGCTTCCTTCTCTCAAAATTGGCAGCCAAAGCCCCCTATATTTACCATCAGCAACCCCCCATATTAGCCAGTCACAGCCTCCTTCCCTCAAAATTGCCAGCCACAGCCCCCCCATACTTACCAGTAGCAGCCCTCAAATTAGCCAGCCCACTGTCAAATACTGTATGTACCAACCACACACCGTCATATTTGCCAGCAGCCCCCCCACCATATTTTTCAGTCACATCCTGTTTCCCTCACAGTTGCCAGCAGCAGCCCCCAAATTAGCCAGCCATAGCCTGCTTTCCTCACTGTTGCCAGCCACAGCCCCTTTTCTCATATTTTCCACCCCATATTAGTCAGCCACAGCCACCAATATTTGATAACAGCAGCCTCCCACATACAGTGGTCCCTCAAGTTACAATATTAATTGTTTCCAGGACGACCATTGTATGTCGAAACCATCGTAAGTTGAGTAATTGGTTCCAAAGTCCCAAAATGTCATCCAAGATAAGAGATGTATAACAGTCAGGAATAGCTGCTAGCTAGCAACTAATACAGATATTTAACCAGAGAAGTGGACGAGATTGGTTGGATCTGAGTCTGAGACATTGTATGTTGAGTCTGGTTTTAACTTACGATAGGTCAGAAAAGACAATTTTATATTGTTAATATTGTATCCTGAGGCCATTGTATCTTGAGAAATCACTGTATTTGCCAGCCACAGCCCCCTTCCTAATATTTGCCAGCAGTACCCCCCATATTTGACAGCCACAGTCCCCTTCCTTCACAATTGCCAACTACAGCTCCACATTTGGCAGCAGCCCACCATATTTGCCATCCACAGCCCCCCTTATATGGTAGCAGTAGTCTCATTCCAGTATTTGCCAGCCATTGCCTCCCTCCCCCAAAATTGCCAGCCACAGCTCCCCTCTTCATAAATAACAACCACGGCACTGCAATACACATTTTCATTGTGGAAATACATATAACTATATGTATTACAGCATGAGATGTGTATTCCATGCCGGAAGTGACAGTTTGCGTCCCTCTGCTCTGCTATCTCCTCCCTCTCAATACAGGTAGGGAAGGGGAGCATATGCGGTATACATTGCTGGATTAGAGATTGCATCGGCTCCCATCCCTATGCTCTTATGCACAGTACACTGCTGTAAGGCAATCTATAGAGATGTTGTTCCCACAACCACCTACAGTATTTGATAACAGCAGCCTCCTCCATACAGTGGTCCCTCAAGTTACAATATTAATTGGTTCCAGGACGACCATTGTATGTTGAAACCATTGTAAGTTGAGTACCGTATTTTTCGCCCCATAAGATGCACTTTTTTCCCCCCAAAAGTGGGGGGAAAATGCCCCTGTGTCTTATGGGGCGAATGCTAATGAGCGCTTCCATTATGGAAGCGCTCATTAGCACCGGAGGACCAGGAAGTGGTGAAGACTCTGTACTCACCGCTTCCTGGTCCTCCACTCGGCTGTCAGCTGTGCAGGGCTGTGCACAGTGTGAGGGTGCTCTGTGTACTCACGCTGTGCGTGCCAGTTCACAGCACAGCCAGCGGCAGAAGGAAGCAGAGCACAGGAGGAGAGGAGCGGCGGCGGTCAAGAGCAGGAGAGGTAAATGGATTTTTTATTTTATAACTCATGAGGCTGCTGGGGGCTGGTGAGTATCAATGGGGGGCTCATATAAGGCTGCTTTGGGGCTCATATAAGGCTGCTTTGGGGCTGATTTAAGGCTGCTTTGGGGCTCATATAAGGCTGCTTTGGGGCTGATTTAATGCTGCTTTTGGGCTCATATAAGGCTGCTTTGGGCTGATTTAAGGCTGCTTTGGGACTGATATAAGGCTGCTTTGGGGCTGATTTAAGGCTTATGGGGGCTGATGAGAGGCAATGGGGGCTGATAAGAGGCAATGGGGGCTGTTGAAAGACATATGGGGGCTAATATGAGGCATGTGGGGGCTGATATGAGACATGTGGGGGCTGATATGAGGCATATGGGGGCTGATATGAGGCATATGGGGGCTCTTATCTGAGGTCTTATTGGGGTCTTATTAACATTGGGGGTCTGATTGGTGGTCTGACCAGAGGTTTAGTGAAAAATATATTTTTTTCTTATTGTCCTCCTCTAAAACCTAGGTGCGTCTTATGGGCCGGTGCATCTTATAGGGCGAAAAATACGGTAATTGGTTCCAAAGCATGCCAATGCTATTATGCACAGTGCACTGTGGCTTTCCCAGGTTGAAACATCAGCTCTGCAGAAGATTTCTGTCTCCATAAAATGAATAATATATATATATATATATATATAATCAGAAAATGAAAGTTAATGAAAGCAAAAAATAGAATTGAATTAATACTTTTAATCAGTAATTAAAACAAAGTAGTGACACGTTTAATAAAGCTGAAGCTACAGGTTTATGTTTGCCTGGATGCCAAATCATTCTGTAGGGCTGGTATACAGACTGTTGTCATGCTGACCAGCCAAGTCCTAGTTGGTGGACCTTTCAGTGTGTCTGGAAGCAGAGCAAATCAGGTTTCTCACTCAGTGTCCAATCCCAGAGCTAGGTGAGAGATTACAGATCGCTGATCCTAACATAAGGTTTTCTAAAAGAATTAAAAACACTGCTTTTGGACACAAAAGAAAATTAATTCTACGCTATTCCCAAATGCTATACAAATAGGAGCCCGGTCCTTGGTAAACCAATAATCTCAGGTTATGACAATCTTTCGGAAGGCATCAGTATTATGTCAATCACATTGTATCTCCATTTCTCCAAACATTACCATCATTCCTAAAGGATACTAAGGACACTGTCAAAAAGCTTCAGGATGTTCAATCACTCTGGATACAAAGGCATTTTACACTAGCATTGATTATGAGTAGAGATGAGCGAGTAGTGAAATATTCGAAAGTTCGAAATTCGATTCGAATAGACCGCGAAATTCGACTATTCGACCGAATATCGAATCCCATTAAAGTCTATGGGAAAAAAATGCTCGCCACTTGGAAATCTCAATTCGACCACTTGGAGGTCACCAAGTCCACCCTGAAACCTCAGAAAAGGATGCCAACACTGCTGGAATGCAACTGGGACAGCAGGGGAAGCATGTCTGGGTGCATATAACGCGCCCAAGTCGCACTATTACGCCACTATCACAGCCTCTCAACAATACACTCCAAAGACAATATAACCTCTCTGTAAAGTGAGACCATACAAGGAAACCTTCTTTCCTCTACATTGCCATGGACCCCAAGCCATACTAGACAAAAAAGAAGATAAAATTCTGCACCCCTTAAAATCACGTTGCCTATGACAACCACAGATGGCATAGGCAAGGGGGAAAGCAAATAGACCCCACCCCTAATTGTCATTGTGTGTGTGTGTGAGATGTGGTCAGACATGTCTTCTTTAAAATGTAAAAACAACTCAAACACATGCAGAAGCCTTAAAATGCCCAAATTGTTGGCGCTTGAGATGTCAGTGATCCGACCTGGCCCAGTGTCATGTCTAGCAGGTAAAGCAGTGGGGATGTTGAGGGATGCGTAGGACCGCAAAAGGCAGGAAGAGGCCGTGGGCTGGCCAGAGGCTCATGGAAAATTTTGTGGAGGCCCAAGAGGTGAGACGTCTTAAAAATTGTGTGGAGGCTAAAGAGGTGAGACCTCTTAAAAATTATGTGGAGGCCCAAGAGCTGAGACCTCTTAAAAATTATGTGGAGGCCCAAGAGGTGAGACCTCTTAAAAATTATGTGGAGGCCCAAGAGGTGAGACGTCTTAAAAATTGTGTGGAGGCTAAAGAGGTGAGACCTCTTACAAATTATGTGGAGGCCCAAGAGGTGAGACCTCTTAAAAATTATGTGGAGGCCCAAGAGGTGAGACCTCTTAAAAATTGTTTGTAGGCCCAAGAGGTGAGACCTCTTAAAAATTATGTGGAGGCCCAAGAGGTGAGACCTGTTAAAAATTATGTGGAGGCCAAAGAGGTGAGACCTCTTAAAAATTGTGTGGAGGTTAAAGAGGTGAGACCTGTTAAAAATTTTGTGGAGGCCCAAGAGGTGAGACCTTGATAAAATTTTGTGGAGGCCCAAGAGGTGAGACCTTGATAAAATTATGTGGAGGCCCAAGAGGTGAGACCTGTTAAAAATTTTGTGGAGGCCCAAGAGGTGAGACCTTGATAAAATTTTGTGGAGGCCCAAGAGGTGAGACCTTGATAAAATTATGTGGAGGCCCAAGAGGTGAGACCTTGATAAAATTTTGTGGAGGCCCAAGAGGTGAGACCTGTTAAAAATTTTGTGGAGGCTAAAGAGGTGAGACCTGTTAAAAATTGTGTGGAGGCTAAAGAGGTGAGACCTGTTAAAAATTTTGTGGAGGCCCAAGAGGTGAGACCTTGATAAAATTTTGTGGAGGCCCAAGAGGTGAGACCTTGATAAAATTATGTGGAGGCCCAAGAGGTGAGACCTGTTAAAAATTTAGTGGAGGCCCAAGAGGTGAGACCTGTTAAAAATTTTGTGGAGGCCCAAGAGGTGAGACCTTGATAAAATTTTGTGGAGGCCCAAGAGGTGAGACCTTGATAAAATTATGTGGAGGCCCAAGAGGTGAGACCTTGATAAAATTTTGTGGAGGCCCAAGAGGTGAGACCTGTTAAAAATTTTGTGGAGGCTAAAGAGGTGAGACCTGTTAAAAATTGTGTGGAGGCTAAAGAGGTGAGACCTGTTAAAAATTTTGTGGAGGCCCAAGAGGTGAGACCTTGATAAAATTTTGTGGAGGCCCAAGAGGTGAGACCTTGATAAAATTATGTGGAGGCCCAAGAGGTGAGACCTGTTAAAAATTTTGTGGAGGCCCAAGAGGTGAGACCTCTTAAAAATTTTGTGGAGGCCCAAGAGGTGAGACCTCTTAAAAATTATGTGGAGGCCCAAGAGGTGAGACCTCTTAAACATTTTGTGGAGGCCCAAGAGGTGAGACCTCTTAAACATTTTGTGGAGGCCCAAGAGGTGAGACCTCTTAAACATTTTGTGGAGGCCCAAGAGGTGAGACCTCTTAAAAATTATGTGGAGGCCCAAGAGGTGAGACCTCTTACAAATTATGTGGAGGCCCAAGAGGTAAAACGTCTTAAAAATTGTGTGGAGGCTAAAGCGGTGAGACCTCTTAAAAATTATGTGGAGGCCAAAGAGGTGAGACCTCTTAAAAATTATGTGGAGGCCCAAGAGGTGAGACCTCTTAAACATTTTGTGGAGGCCCAAGAGGTGAGACCTCTTAAAAATTATTTGGAGGCCCAAGAGGTGAGACCTCTTACAAATTATGTGGAGGCCCAAGAGGTGAGACGTCTCAAAAATTGTGTGGAGGCTAAAGAGGTGAGACCTCTTAAAAATTATGTGGAGGCCCAAGAGGTGAGACCTGTTAAAAATTATGTGGAGGCCCAAGAGGTGAGACCTCTTAAACATTTTGTGGAGGCCCAAGAGGTGAGACCTCTTAAAAATTTTGTGGAGGCCCAAGAGGTGAGCCATAAATATATAAATTTTTCTTATTTACGGAGCAATTCTACGGCGGTTAAGGAGGAGGAGGTGGAGGAGGAAATGGCACTTCATACAGATGGCACTTCACTTTTGGCTGCTTTCCACTGTTGGAGAAGCAAAGTCCGGGTCAATCCACTTGCTGTTCATTTTGATTAGCGTCAGCCTGTCGGCACTGTCGGTTGACAGGCGGCTGCGCTTATCGGTTATAATGCCCCCGGCTGCGCTGAACACCCTTTCTGATAGCACGCTGGCGGCAGGGCAGGCAAGCACCTCCAAGGCGTACAGGGACAGTTCCAGCCACGTGTCCAACTTGGAGACCCAGTAAGTGTAGGACGCCGAGGGATCGGGGAGGACAGGGGTACGGTCTGCCAGGTACTCCCACAACATCCGCCGATACTTGTCCCTCCTGCTGATAGCGGGCCCCGCAGTGATGGAAGTTGCACGAGGGGGTGCCATGAACGTGTCCCACACCTTGGAGAGTGTTCCCCTGGTGGCTGTGGGCCTGATTGATGTTGTGGGACTCTGGGAGACCCTCTCCTCTCTGCCGCCAGCGATGGTGGGTGGGAAAATCTCCATCATGTTCTGCACGAGTTCCCTCTGGTATTCCAGCAATCGATTCGTCCTCTTCTCTACCGGAATAAAATAGGAGACGTTATCTTTATACCGGGGGTCCAGGAGTGCGAAGACCCAGTACAGTTTGTTCCCCACTATCCGGACAACACGTGTGTCCCGGGAAAAGCAGCCCAGCATGAGGTCAGCCATGTGTGCCAGACTCTGAATAGGCATGACGTCACTGCCCCCACCAGAAGGATCACTTGCCATTTCCTCCTCTTCCTCTTCCGCCTCCTCTCCACCCCATCCGCGCTGAACCAATGGGACGAACACAGCCTGACTGCTACCCTCGCTGCCATAATCCTCCTCCTCTTCCACAGCCACCTCCACGTCGTCCTCCTCCTCATCCTCCTCCTCCTGCAACTGCCACCGTGAAGCAGACAAAAGTGTGGTCTGACTGTGTAGCTACGTTGCGTCTCCTCCTACCCCCGTCTCCTCTGCGTGCAATGCGTTCTCCCTTATTGCGATGAGCGATTCTTTAAGGATGCATAGGAGCGGGATGGTTACGCTCACTATAGCGTCCTCGCTGCTGACCTTCTTGGTGGACTCCTCAAAGATACGCAGTACATCGCATATGTCTGCCATCCATGGCCACTCGTGGTTGGCAAACTGAGGGAGCTGAGTTGGAGGCACGCGTGGATTCATAATCTGGTACTCCATCAATGCTCTCTGCTGCTCACACACCCTGGCCAACATGGAATAGGTGGAATTCCAGCGAGTCGGCAGGTCGCACAACAGCCGATGTTCAGGCAAATGGAGGCGTTGCTGGAGTTTTTTTAAGCTAGCAGCAGCTACAGTTGACTTCCGAAAGTGAGCGCACAAGCGCCGCACTTTCACCAGTAGCTCTGCCAGGTTGGGGTAAGTCTTTAGAAATTTTTGGACTACCAGATTAAAAACGTGGGCCAGGCATGGTACGTGATTGAGTTCGGCAAGCTCCAGAGCCGCCACCAGGTTACGGCCATTATCGCACACGACCATGCCTGGTCCTAGCTGCAGCGGCGACAGCCACATCTCCGTCTGCTGCAATATGGCGTCCCTCACTTCTGGGGCGCTGTGCTTCCTGTCGCCCAAGCTGATGAGCTTAAGCACCGCCTGCTGACGTCTCCCCGAGCCAGTGCTGCAACGCTTCCAGCTAGCGGCTGAGGGCGATGTTAAGGCAGAGGAGGAGGAGGAGGAAGAGGAGGGGGGTGTATCAGAACCCATGCTGGCAATCTTGGGCGGGGGTGGTAGGTAGGCCGTCTCTGTTTGCGACCCCGTCCCCGCTTCCACAACATTCACCCAGTGTGCCGTCAAAGAAATGTATCGTCCCTGGCCGCAAGCGCTTGTCCACGAGTCGGTGGTCAAGTGGACCTTTGCGCTGACTGCGTACCTCAGGGCCCGCCTGATGTTACGCGACACGTGCTGGTGCAGGGCGGGGACGGCACTCCGGGAAAAGTAGTGGCGGCTGGGGACGGAATAGCGAGGTGCGGCAGCTGCCATCAGGTCGCGGAAGGCCTGCGTCTCCACAAGCCTAAACGGCAACATCTCCAGGGCCAGCAGTTTGGAGATGTGGCAGTTTAAGGCTTGGGCTTGGGGGTGACTCGAGGCGTACTTCCGCCTGCGGTCGAACGCCTGCGAGATGGACAGTTGTTGGGACGAGGAGTGTGAAGGTGCAGGCGAAGAGGCGGGGGAAGGGGAGGCTGAAGGAGAAGGCCCCAAAGTAGCCGAGGCAGAGGCAGATGTGGAGGTGTCCTGGCTGGAGGTCTGGACCGCAGTGGCAGCACACAACAAAGGGGAAGAGGCAGTGGCAGCAAGACCGGGCGCAGGTTGTATTGCGTTTGCTCTCTCCCACTCAGCCCAGTGCTTGAATTCCAAGTGACGCCGCATGCCTGAGGTGGTCATATTGCTCTTCTCAGAGCCCCTACTCAGTTTTGAGTGGCAGAGTGTGCAAACCGCGCTCAGTTTGTCATCCGCACAAACATTAAAAAATCTCCACACCACAGAAGTACGAGGCCTCGATGGGGGGAGCTTCGCGCGACTGCCCGCTGCCGGGAACAGCTTCGGCCCTGCTGGCTGTGGCCTCACTTCTCTGTCTGGACTGTCCTCTGCCTATGGACATCCCTTTGCCTCTGGACATCCCTCTGCCTCTGGACATCCCTCTGCCTCTGGACATCCCTCTGCCTCTGGACATCCCTCTGCCTCTTGCTGCCTTTTTCGGTGCTGCGCAGACCACCACCTCTCCACTGCTTTCCTCGCTGGACATCACCCCTGGCCAAGTGGGGTCGGTCATTTCGTCATCCACCACCTCCTCTTCCTCACTCTGCTCCTCCTGCTGCCCACTGGACATTCCAACAGCCTCCCTTGATGGCAACTGCATCTCATCATCATCATCGCTCATGATAACAGATGCTGGCTCATCTGTTATCATGCAGGAGATGGCGAAAACTCAAGTGTTTGGGCATCACTACAAACAAATTCCTCTGCTAGCTCCTGGGATTCTTCCGGCACATCTGAAAAAGGGCCCGAAAAGAGCTCCTGGGAGGGGTCAATGGTGGGATGACTCTGTTGGCCAGGTGTGGAGGAAGGAGGGTCAGAGTGAGACTGTGTGGATGACTGGCTGGTGGACAACTGTGTGGAAGCGCTATCGGCTATCCATTGCACCACCTGTTCAACCTGCTCAGGCCTCAACAGCGGTGTAACCCGCCCCCTGCTTAACTGTCCCATAAAGGCAGGGATTCTGGATGAGCGGGATCCTGGCTGACCCTCACCAGCACGCATTGTATCCCCACTGGCTTCAACAAGGCCCCCAACAGCATTTCCGCGCCCCCGTCCTCGTCCACGTCCTATTCCTCTAGCCCCCCTCCGCATTTTATTTTATTTTGGTTACAATATTTTGCCTTCACAGCCGTGAAATTATTTTGCAAGAGAATGCACAGTACAGTTGCCAATTATAAGGCCTATATATTTTATAGTTCAAGGTAAACAGCCGTGTACTAACTGTTCAGACGGTGGGTATTAACACCAGGTATTTAAATTAGTTTGCAAGAGAACGCACAGTACAGTTGCCAATTATAAGGCCTAAATAATAATAAAAAATAATAAAAAAATTTATATATTTATGGCTCACCTCTTGGGCCTCCACAAAATGTTTAAGAGGTCTCACCTCTTGGGCCTCCACAAAATTTTATCAAGGTCTCACCTCTTGGGCCTCCACAAAATTTTTAAGAGGTCTCACCTCTTGGGCCTCCACAAAATTTTTAAGAGGTCTCACCTCTTGGGCCTCCACAAAATGTTTAAGAGGTCTCACCTCTTGGACCTCCACAAAATGTTTAAGAGGTCTCACCTCTTGGGCCTCCACAAAATGTTTAAGAGGTCTCACCTCTTGGGCCTCCACAAAATGTTTAAGAGGTCTCACCTCTTGGGCCTCCACAAAATGTTTAAGAGGTCTCACCTTTTGGGCCTCCACAAAATGTTTAAGAGGTCTCACCTCTTGGGCCTCCACAAAATGTTTTAAGAGGTCTCACCTCTTGGGCCTCCACAAAATGTTATCAAGGTCTCACCTCTTGGGCCTCCACAAAATGTTTAAGAGGTCTCACCTCTTGGGCCTCCACAAAATGTTTAAGAGGTCTCACCTCTTGGGCCTCCACAAAATGTTTAAGAGGTCTCACCTTGGGCTCACAAATTTTAAGGTCTCACCTCTTGGGCCTCCACAAAATTTTATCAAGGTCTCACCTCTTGGGCCTTCTTAAAATTTTTAACAGGTCTCACCTCTTGGGCCTCCACAAAATTTTTAACAGGTCTCACCTCTTGGGCCTCCACATAATTTTATCAAGGTCTCACCTCTTGGGCCTCCACAAAATTTTTAACAGGTCTCACCTCTTGGGACTCCACAAAATTTTATCAAGGTCTCACCTCTTGGGCCTCCACAAAATTTTTAACAGGTCTCACCTCTTGGGCCTCCACAAAATTTTCCATGAGCCTCTGGCCAGCCCACGGCCTCTTCCTGCCTTTGCGGTCCTACGCATCCCTCAACATCCCCACTGCTTTACCTGCTAGACATGACACTGGGCCAGGTCGGGTCACTGACATCTCAAGCGCCAACAATTTGGGCATTTTAAGGCTTCTGCATGTGTTTGAGTTGTTTTTACATTTTAAAGAAGACATGTCTGACCACATCTCACACACACACACAATGACAATTAGGGGTGGGGTCTATTTGCTTTCCCCTTTGCCTATGCCATCTGTGGTTGTCATAGGCAACGTGATTTTAAGGGGTGCAGAATTTTATCTTCTTTTTTGTCTAGTTTGGCTTGGGGTCCATGGCAATGTAGAGGAAAGAAGGTTTCCTTGTATGGTCTCACTTTACAGAGAGGTTACATTGTCTGTGGAGTGTATTGTTGAGAGGCTGTGATAGTGGCGTAATAGTGCGACTTGGGCGCGTTATATGCACCCAGACATGCTTCCCCTGCTGTCCCAGTTGCATTCCAGCAGTGTTGGCATCCTTTTCTGAGGTTTCAGGGTGGACTTGGTGACCTCCAAGTGGTCGAATTGAGATTTCCAAGTGGCGAGCATTTTTTTCCCATAGACTTTAATGGGATTCGATATTCGGTCGAATAGTCGAATTTCGCAGTCTATTCGAATCGAATTTCGAACTTTCGAATATTTCACTACTCGCTCATCTCTAATTATAAGGCCTATATATTTTATAGTTCAAGGTACACAGCCGTGTACTAACTGTTCAGACGGTGGGTATTAACACCAGGTATTTAAATTAGTTTGCAAGAGAACGCACAGTACAGTTGCCAATTATAAGGCTTATATATTTTATAGTTCAAGGTACACAGCCGTGTACTAACTGTTCAGACGGTGGGTATTAACACCAGGTATTTAAATTAGTTTGCCAGAGAACGCACAGTACAGTTGCCAATTATAAGGCCTATATATTTTATAGTTCAAGGTACACAGCCGTGTACTAACTGTTCAGACGGTGGGTATTAACAACAGGTATTTAAATTATTTTGCAATAGAACGCACAGTACAGTTGCCAATTATAAGGCCTATATATTTTATAGTTCAAGGTACACAGCCGTGTACTAACTGTTCAGACGGTGTGTATTAACACCAGGTATTTAAATTAGTTTGCAAGAGAACGCACAGTACAGTTGCCAATTATAAGGCCTATATATTTTATAGTTCAAGGTACACAGCCGTGTACTAACTGTTCAGACGGTGGATATTAACAACAGGTATTTAAATTATTTTGCAAGAGAACGCACAGTACAGTTGCCAATTATAAGGCCTATATATTTTATAGTTCAAGGTACACAGCCGTGTACTAACTGTTCAGACGGTGGGTATTAACACCAGGTATTTAAATTAGTTTGCAAGAGAAAGCACAGTACAGTTGCCAATTATAAGGCCTATATATTTTATAGTTCAAGGTACACAGCCGTGTACTAACTGTTCAGACGGTGGGTATTAACACCAGGTATTTAAATTAGTTTGCAAGAGAACGCACAGTACAGTTGCCAATTATAAGGCCTATATATTTTATAGTTCAAGGTACACAGCAGTAGTGCCAAATATAGTTTGGTATGTAGCAGAGCACCTAATACACCACTAATGCCTCTCTCTGTCCCTACTCCAGCAGCTATCCCTGAATACAGCAGCCGTTCTCTGTAAAGTCTATATTGTAGTAAAGCTATCACTGTACTGCACTATAGTAGCCCTTATAAGGGCTTTTAATCATGCTCCTGCCTGTCCAACAGCTAAAACCTGTCTCTCCCTTCTCCAGCCTCTGTCCCTGACTAAGTTCATGCAGCATATGCGTACAAGCAGGAAGAGCTGAGTTTTTAATATTCGAGGTCACATGGTTTTTCCAGCCAATCCATGTAGACGCCGTTTTCGCGCTGCCAGCGTGCTCAGTGTGCCTGTCATACCCCCCCTGCATGGTGACTGGTGGAAAAAGAGCGCCAGGGAAGGTGGGAGGGGAAACAAATTCTAAGTGCGCCATCGCCGTTATACTCGAACGAAATCGAGTACGCCGAATAGCGTAGTATTCGATCGAATACCAGCTTGATCGAACACTACTCGCTCATCTCTAATTATGAGTTGGGAATTCAATCAGTGGAATAATATTTATATACAGGAACACAATATCATATTTACAGCAAATGTGTGTTATGGTTTTTATTGAAGCACAGTTTTTTGTATTTAATGGGAAATGTTGTCTCAAAATCACAGGCACAGCTTTGGGTGTGATTTATGCGCCAAATTTTGTTAATTTATTTTTGGGTTACTGGGGCGGCAGGATTGTCTTCACTGACACATATGGGCTGCACACTATGTGCTGTCACATTATATTTTAGGGTAGGTACATAGATGATGTTTTAATTTTATGGGATTGCACAGAAGCAATGTTTTGCAGTTTTGTTTTGGTACTGATCACTAAAACCATAAGCATGAAATTCACAGAATTAATTTACAAAAGTACACTTAGTTTCTTTGATTTGAAAATTACTCTGGAGCCTGGTTGCAGTGTACAAACAGAGATGTATCAGAAAATTACATCAACCAACAATTTGCTCCATTGGAGAAGCTATAACCCTCCATCAATGAAAAAAGTTATTACAGTAGGTCAATATTCAAGAGCTAGAAGAAATTGGTCTAGCTTAACAGCTTTTAAAGCTGAGAGTGAATTGTTGTATAGGAGATTTATGGCAGGATGATGCCCTAAGAGAATATTACGTACAGCATATGTCAGGGCCTGGGCATCTGAAAGGACTGAATTATTGAAAATAATAATGTGTTCATATTGCTGCTGTGCTGCAACAAGTAGGTGTAATTATTAGTGTTGAGCGAGCATGCTCTGCTGAACTCGCTGTTCGGCCGAGCATGCCTACGCTCGGGTCCGCTCGGTGTTCGGCCAAACACGAGCGAACTCGATCGCAATGCTCGAGTCTCTTCCCCGCACTGTAATGTTGATTTGTACGCTAATGTGTACGAATTTGTATGCTAATGCGTACGCATTTGTACGCTAATGTGTACGCATTTGTACGCTAATGCGTACAAATTCAGTTAATTAGCATATTTTTACGAGTAAAAGGAGTAAAAGAGGAGAAGTCGCGATTCTGACCTTTTTCTACTAACTAGACACCCTCCCCTCTTCCGAGTGGGGGGTGCCTGGTTTAGTCCCATTGACTAACATTATGCTCGGGTGCTCGGCCACTCGGGTGCTCGAGCACTCGAGCAACCCCTAGTGCTCGGCCAGAGCACCCGAGCATACGAGCCACAGAGGTGCTCGCTCAACGCTAGTA
>ONZH01005281.1:0-26968 GCA_900303285.1 Rhinella marina
CTTTAAAAGTGTCCTCTCTGACCCAGGAAGAGGTACAGCAACGTCTTAAAAATATTAAAATAGACAAATCACCAGGACCGGATGGCATACACCCCTGTATCCTAAGAGAATTAAGTAATGTCATCAACAGAACCTTATTTCTGATATTTAAGGACTCTATACTGATGGGGAGTGTTCCACAGGATTGGCACATAGCAAATGTAACATAGTAACATAGTAACATAGTTTATAAGGCCGAAAAAAGACATCTGTCCATCCAGTTCGGCCTGTTTTCCTACAAGTTGATCCAGAGGAAGGCAAAAAAACCCTGTGAGGTAGAAGCCAGTTTTCCCCACTAGGGAAAAAAATTCCTTCCCGACTCCAATCAGGCAATCAGAATAACTCCCTGGATCAACGACCCCTCTCTAGTAACTATAACCTGTAAGATTATTACCCTCCAAAAATACATCCAGGCCCCTCTTGAACTCTTTTAGTGAACTTACCATCACCACCTCCTCAGGCAGAGAGTTCCATAGTCTCACTGCTCTTACCGTAAAGAATCCTCTTCTATGTTTGTGTACAAACCTTCTTTCCTCCAGACGCAGAGGATGGCCCCTCGTCACAGTCACAGTCCTGGGGATAAATAGATCGTGGGAGAGATCTCTGTACTGACCTCTGATATATTTATACATAGTTATTAGATCTCCCCTCAGTCGTCTTTTTTCTAAAGTGAATAACCCTAATTTTGATAATCTTTCTGGGTACTGTAGTCCATCCATTCCAGTTATTACTTTAGTTGCCCTCCTCTGAACCCTCTCCAGCTCTGCTATGTCTGCCTTGTTCACAGGAGCCCAGAACTGTACACAGTACTCCATGTGTGGTCTGACTAGTGATTTGTAAAGTGGCAGGACTATGTTCTCATCACGGGCATCTATGCCTCTTTTGATGCAGCCCATTATCTTATTGGCCTTGGCAGCAGCTGTCTGACATTGGTTTCTGCAGCTTAGATTTCTGTTCACTAAAATTCCTAGGTCCTTTTCTATGTCAGAGTTACCCAATATTTTACCATTTAGTATGTACTGGTGACTTGCATTATTCCTTCCCATATGCATAACTTTACATTTGTCAGTGTTAAACCTCATCTGCCACTTCTCTGCCCAAGCCTCCAGTCTATCCAGATCCATCTGTAGCAGTGTACTGTCCTCTTCTGTGTTAATTACTTTACACAGTTTAGTGTCATCTGCAAAAATTGATATTTTACTGTGCAAGCCTTCTACAAGATCATTAATAAATATATTGAAGAGAATAGGGCCCAATACTGACCCCTGTGGTACCCCACTAGTTACAGTGACCCAATCTGAGTATGTGCCATTAATAACCACCCTCTGTTTTCTATCACTGAGCCAGTTACTTACCCAGATACAGACATTTTCTCCCAGGCCAAGCATTCTCATCTTATATACTAACCTTTTATGTGGTACAGTGTCAAATGCTTTGGAGAAGTCCAGATATACGACATCCATTGATTCGCTGCGGTCCAGTCTAGAACTTACCTCCTCATAGAAACTGATTAAATTGGTTTGACATGACCGATCCCTCATGAAGCCATGCTGATATGGGGTAATTTGCTTATTTTCATTGAGGTACTCCAAGATAGCATCTCTTAGAAAACCCTCAAACAGTTTACCCACGACAGATGTTAAACTTACCGGCCTATAGTTCCCAGGCTCTGTTTTTGGACCCTTTTTGAATATTGGCACCACATTTGCTATGCGCCAATCCTGTGGAACACTCCCTGTCAGTATAGAGTCCTTAAATATCAGAAATAAGGGTCTAGCGATGACATTACTTAATTCTCTTAGGATACGGGGGTGTATGCCATCCGGTCCTGGCGATTTGTCTATTTTAATCTTTTTAAGACGTAGCTCTACTTCTTCCTGGGTCAGACAGGGCACTTTTAATGGGGAATTTACTTTTATATTCTGCATTTCATCTGACAGTTCATTTTCCTCAGTGAATACAGTGGAGAAAAAGATATTTAGTAGCTTCGCTTTCTCCTCATCGCTCTCTGCAACTCCCCCTCATTACTCTGTAAGGGGCCGACACCTTCAGGTTTATACTTTTTACCATTTATATAATTAAAGAACATTTTAGGGTTAGTTTTACTCTCTTTGGCGATTAATCTCTCGGTCTCTAGTTTGGCTGTTTTTATTTGTCTTTTACATATTCTATTTTTTCCTTGTAGTTTTTCAATGCTTCCTCGCTCCCCTCCTGTTTTAGTGATTTAAATGCTTTCTGTTTATCATTTATTGCTTTCTTTACAGTTCTGTTTATCCACATTGGTTTTTTCTTGTTCCTTAACCTTTTATTCCCATAAGGTATGTACCTCTCACAATTAGATATTAGGAATGCTTTTAAAAATATCCCATTTTGTGGCTGTATTTTTATTTTTGAGGACTTTGTCCCAGTTAGTTAGGCCTATGGCCTCTCTTAGTTGGCTAAATTTAGCTTTTTTGAAGTTAGGTATTTTTGTTCCTCCCTGAAGAAACGCTCTTTTGAATGACAATTGGAAGGTTATTATATTATGGTCACTATTTCCTAGGAGTCCCCCGACCTGCACATCTGTTGTTCTGTCAGGTCTATTGGTTAATACTAAGTCCAGTATGGCCGTCCCTCTAGTCGGGTCCTGAACCAGTTGGGAAAGGTAATTGTCTTTGGTTATTTCCAAGAACCTGTTTCCTTTATGAGATATACAGGTTTCAGTTTTCCAGTCTATATCTGGGTAGTTGAAATCCCCCATAATAACGACCTCATTATGATTTGCCACCTCGTCTATTTCGTTTAGAAGTAGATTTTCTATGGGCTCTGGTATACTAGGGGGTTTATAATAAACTCCTATTAGTATTTTATTATTGTTTTTGGCTCCATGTATTTCTACCCACAGTGACTCCACATGTTCATGTCCCTCACTTATATTTTCCCGCAGTGTGGGCTTTAGACAGGACTTTACATAAAGGCAGACCCCTCCCCCTCTCCGGTTTTGGCGATCCTTTCTAAAAAGACTGTAACCATGTACGTTAACTGCCCAGTCATAGGTATCATCCAGCCATGTCTCAGTTATTCCCACTAAGTCATAGTCCTCCTCACACATCACTAATTCCAGTTCACCAATTTTATTAGTCAGGCTTCTGGCATTAGTGTACATACACTTTAGAGGTCTATGTATATTTTTTACCCCCCTTTTTAAATTACTATTACCTGTGAAGTGAATATCCGGGGTTTTTGGGTTACTTTGGTTGATGTTTTCCGCAATATTCTCCCTACATTCCTCACTAATCCCAACCCCCACTAACCCCCCACTCTCCCCGACTGTGACCCACTCTCTATCTACACTATCTACCCCCTTATTAGTATTACCCCCCACCCTCCCCCCAGATCCTAGTTTAAAAGCTCCTCCAGCCGTCTAACCATTTTTTCCCCCAGGGCAGTTGCACCCTCCCCATTAAGGTGCAGCCCGTCCCTACTGTAGAGTCTGTAGCCGACAGAGAAGTCGGCCCAGTTCTCCATGAACCCAAACCCTTCCTTCCTGCACCAGCCTCTGAGCCACTTATTTAACTCCCTAATCTCCCGTTGTCTCTCTAGTGACGCTCGTGGCACTGGTAGTATTTCTGAAAACACTACCTTGGAGGTCCTGGACTTGAGCTTCTCTCCTAGTGGTGCCAATGTGGTGCCAATATTCAAAAAGGGTCCAAAAACAGAGCCCGGAAACTATAGGCCGGTAAGTTTAACTTCTGTTGTGGGTAAACTGTTTGAAGGTTTTCTGAGAGATGCTATCTTGGAGTACCTCAATAAAAAATAAGCAAATAACACCATATCAGCATGGCTTCACAAGGGATCGGTCATGTCAAACCAATTTAATCAGTTTCTATGAGGAGGTAAGTTCTAGACTTGACCGCAGCGACTCAATGGATGTCGCATATTTGGACTTCTCCAAAGCGTTTGACACGGTACCACATAAAAGGTTAGTATACAAAATGAGAATGCTTGGCCTGGGAGAAAATGTCTGTATGTGGGTAAGTAACTGGCTCAGTGATAGAAAACAGGGTGGTTATTAACGATAGATACTCAGATTGGGTCACTGTCACTAGTGGGGTACCACTGGGGTCTGTATTGGGTCCTATTCTCTTCAATATATTTATTAATGATATTGTAGAAGGTTTGCATAGTAAAATATCAATTTTTGCAGATGCCCCTTAAATGTGTAAAGTAATTAACACAGAGGAGGACTGTGCACTGCTACAGCAGGATCTGGATAGACTGGAGGCTTGGGCAGAGAAGTGGCAGATGAGGTTTAACACTGACAAATGTAAGGTTATGCATATGGGAAGGAATAATGCAAGTCACCAGTACATACTAAATTGTAAAGCATTGGGTAACTCTGACATGGAAAAGGACCTAGGAATTTTAGTGAACATCAAACTAAGCTGTAGAAGCCAGTGCCAGACAGCTGCTGCCAAGGCCAATAAGATAATGGGTTGCATCAAAAGGGGCATAGATGCCCGTGATGAGAACATAGTCCTGCCACTTTACAAATCACTAGTCAGACCACACATGGAGTACTGTGTACAGTTCTGGGCTCCTGTGAACAAGGCAGACATAGCAGAGCTGGAGAGGGTTCAGAGGAGGGCAACTAAAGTAATAACTGGGATGGGTGGACTACAGTACCCAGAAAGTTATCAAAATTAGGGTTATTCACTTTAGAAAAAAGATGACTGAGGGGAGATCTAATAACTATGTATAAATATATCAGGGGTCAGTACAGAGATCTCTCCCATCATCTATTTATCTCGAGGACTGTGACTGTGACGAGGGGACATCCTCTGCGTCTGGAGGAAAGAAGGTTTGTACATAAACATAGAAGAGGATTCTTTACGGTAAGAGCAGTGAGACTATGGAACTCTCTGCCTGAGGAGGTGGTAATGGTAAGTTCACTAAAAGAGTTCAAGAAGGGCCTGGATGTATTTCTGTAGGATAACAATATTACAGGTTATAGTTACTAGAGAGGGGTCGTTGATCCAAGGAGTTATTCTGATTGCCTGATTGGAGTCGGGAAGGAATTGTTCCCCCTAAAGTGAGGAAAATTGGCTTCTACCTCACAGGGTTTTTTTTTTTGCCTTCCTCTGGATCAACTTGTAGGAAAACAGGCTGAACTGGATGGACAGATGTCTTTTTCGGCCTTACAAACTATGTTACTATGTTACTATGTTACTATGTAGTAATTGTTTCCAAATTTCCTATAAATTTGGAATTTTTTAAAAATAAAAAAGTAACACATATTTACTCAAATTTATTACTATCATGAAATACAGTACGTCACGAGAAAACACTCTCAGAATTGCTTTGATAAGTAAAATTGTTGCAGAGTTATTACCACATAAAATAAAACTTTCAAAATGTGGCTTGGTCCTTGTGGTAAAAACTGGCTTAGCCTTGCTTAGCGTTAAAGGGGTTAAACATATTTTTTCATGTCAAAAGTATCCATAACCAATTTTTAGAAATTAAAAGGAAATTTAATTTATAGAATTTTAGAGTTTAAAAATATAAAGGAAGTATTACTGTTTTAACCCCTTCAGCCCCGGGCCTGTTTTCACCTTCATGCCCAGGCCATTTTTTGCAAATCTGACATGTGTCACTTTATGTGGTAATAACTTTGGAATGCTTTTACTTATCCAGGCCATTCTGAGATTGTTTTCTCGTCACATATTGTGCTTCACGACAGTAGTAAATTTTTGGCAAAATATTTCATTTTTATTTATAAAAAAATACCAAATTTACCAAAAATTTGGAAAAATTTCCAAATTTCCAAATTTCAATTTCTCTACTTTCAAAATACATAGTAATACCTCCAAAAATAGTTATTATTTTACATTCCCCATATGTCTACTTTATGTTGGCATCATTTTATAAATGTCATTTTACTTTTTTAGGACGTTAGAGGGCTTAGAAGTTTAGAAGCCATTTTTCACATTTTCAACAAATTTTCCAAAACCATTTTTTTAAGCACCAATTCAGATATAAAGTGATTTTGAGGGGCTTACATAATGAAACCCCCCATAAATGACCCCATTTTAGAAACTACACCCCTCAAATTATAAAAAACTGCTGTTACAAACTTTGTTAACCCTTGAGGTGTTCCACAAGAATTAGTGGAATATGGAGGTGAATTTTCAAAATTTCACTTTTTTGGTAGATTATTCATGTTAATAATTTTTTTCTTCCAACACAGCAAGGATTAACAGCAAACTAAACCTCAATATACATTGCTCTGATCCTGCAGTTTACAGAAATACCCCATATGTGGTGGTAAACGTCTCTATGGGTTTGTGGCAGTGGTCAGAAGGAAAGGAGCGCCATACGGATTTTGGAGGCAGATTTTGCTAGAATAGTTATTAGGCACCATTTTGTAATTGAGAGACCCTGACGTACCCCTACAGTGGAAACCCTCAAAAAGTGACCCCATTTTGGAAACTACACCCTTCAACGAATATATTAAGGGGGTACTGGCCACTTTGACCCCCTAAGTGTTTTACGGAATTTGGAAACACTTGGCTGTGAAAATGAAAAATTTAATTTCTTCCAATAAAATGTTGCTTTAGCCCCAATTTTTTGTATTTTCATAAGGGGTAACAGGAGAAAAGCACCCCATAATTAGTTACCCATTTTCTCCTGAATGCGGCAACACCCCATATGTGGTGGTAAACTGCTGTGGGGGCACATGGCAGGACTCAAAACAGAAGGAGCGCCATATGGATTTTACAACACAGATTTTGATGGAATGGTTTGCAGGAGCCACGTTTTTTTTTATTTTGAGTTATTGTCTTATGTGGGGGCTCATTTTTTGCGGGATGAGCTGATGTTTTCATTGGTACCATTTTGGGGTACATAACACTTTTTGATCGCTTGGTATTACACTTTTTGTGAGTCAAGGTGAAAAAAAATAGCTGTTTTGGCATGGTTTTTAAATTTTTTTTTTTACAGCATTCACCAAGGGGGGTAAATCATGTGATATTTTTATAGAGCAGGTTGTTACGGACGCGGCGATACCCAATATGTCTAACATTTTTATTTTTGGAAAGTTTTACACATTAGATTTACTTATGTACAGAATAAAATCTTTTTTTTGTGTTGCCATTTTCAGAGAGCCATATTTTTTTCAGTTTTCAGGCGATTGTCTCAGGTAGGGTATCGTTTTTGCAGGACAAGATGACGGTTTGATTGGTACCATTTTGGGGTAAATACGCCTTTTTGATCGCCTGCTATTACACTTTTTGTGAGGCAAGAGGGAAAAAAATGGTTGTTTTGGCATAGGTTTTTTTTTTTTTTTTTGCAGCATTCACCTGGGGGGCCATCTCATGTTATATTTTTATAGAGCAGGTTGTTACGGACGTGGGGATACCAAATATGTCTAACTTTTTTATTTTTGGATAGTTTTACACATGAGATTTATTTTTTGAACAGAATAAAATCATTATTTTGTGTTGCCATTTTCAAAGAGCCATATTTTTTTCAGTTTTTGGGCGATTGTCTCAGGTAGGGTATCGTTTTTGCAGGACAAGATGACGGTTTTGATTGGTACCATTTTGGGGTAAATACGCCTTTTTGATCGCCTGCTATTACACTTTTTGTGAGGCAAGAGGGAAAAAAATGGTTGTTTTGGCATAGGTTTTTTTTTTTTTTTTTTGCAGCATTCACCTGGGGGGCCATCTCATGTTATATTTTTATAGAGCAGGTTGTTACGGACGTGGGGATACCAAATATGTCTAACTTTTTTATTTTTGGATAGTTTTACACATGAGATTTATTTTTTGAACAGAATAAAATCATTATTTTGTGTTGCCATTTTCAAAGAGCCATATTTTTTTCAGTTTTTGGGCGATTGTCTCAGGTAGGGTATCGTTTTTGAAGGACAAGATGACGGTTTGATTGGTACCATTTTGGGGTAAATACGCCTTTTTGATCGCCTGCTATTACACTTTTTGTGAGGCAAGAGGGAAAAAAATGGTTGTTTTGGCATAGGTTTTTTTTTTTTTTTGCAGCATTCACCTGGGGGGCCATCTCATGTGATATTTTTATAGAGCAGGTTGTTACGGACGTGGGGATACCAAATATGTCTAACTTTTTTATTTTTGGATAGTTTTACACATTAGATTTACTTTTGAACAGAATAAAATCTTTTTTTTGTGTTGCCATTTTCAGAGAGCCATATTTTTTTATTTTTCGGGCGATTGTCTCAGGTAGGGTATCGTTTTTGCGGGACAAGATGACGGTTTGATTGGTACCATTTTGGGGTAAATACACCTTTTTGATCGCCTGCTATTACACTTTTTATGGGGGAATGTGACCAAAAAATGGCTGTTTTGGCACTATTTTTATTTTTTATTTTTTACTGTGTTCACCTGGCGGGATGGATTATGAGATATTTTTATAGAGCCGGTCGATACGGACGCGGCGATACCTAATATGTCTACTTTTTCTTTTTTTTTCTTTTTTTAACAATTTTTTTTACTTTATTGGGGGGAAAATGGCGTTTTTCTTTTTTTTTACTTGAAACTTTTATTCTTATTTTTTTTACTTTATTTTTTAACATTTTTTTCACCTTTTTTACACTTCTTTTTTTAACTTTTGGGGGTTCTGATCCCCTTCACAATGCATTACAATACTTTGTATTGTAATGCATTGGCTGTAAGTGTATTACTCACAGTAATACACTTACAGCCTGCTTCCTGTGCGATCCAGGGGGCTGGATCGCACAGGCTCGCAGGGATGGCAGCCACGATGCCTAAGGAAGGCATCGGGCTGCCATCCAAGCCATCGGGTCCCCGTCACAGCAGCGCGGGGACCCGATGGCCCCCCCGCTCGGCATCCTGAACTTGCGCACACCTCATGTGCCGCGGTCAGCGCTGACCGCGGCACATGAAGGGTTAATGCGCCGGCATCGGTGTTTTCACCGATGCTGGCGCATTCCCCAGGGGTACGGCACCTGGGCACTGCCGGACCCCCGCCGCTGATCGGGCAGGCGCAGCTCCTGCACCCGCCCGATCAGCGCGCCGTACATGTACGGCGCTGGGCGTTAAGTCACGTCCCGTTGCGCCGTACATGTACGGCGCTGGGCGTGAAGGGGTTAAGGAAGCAAAAACCTCAGCTCTGTTCACTGCTGGTAATTTCTATTTTATCTGGTTTCTATCACAATAAAGTGAACAGCGCATTCTGTGTCCTTCTATTATACTCCATGGGAGTCATTTATTATGACCGGCGGTTTTAATAAACCTTATATCTGGCGGTGGATCCCCCGAAGTTATGAAGAGACGCCGGCCTCTCCATAACTTCGACGTATGTAGCACCAGTCAAAATGTAAGCCAGGTTCCTTGCTGTTTTACATTTAGACCATTTTCTATGTCTAAAACAGGCATAGAAATTGATGAATGAGACGGGCCTATTGGCCCCTCCCTTTCCATTCCCATGTCACACCCACTTTTTTTAGACCTTGTGTGAGCAGGGAAAAGTTGCAGATCACAGCACAAATAACCTAAAATAGGTGTATTTCTGGATAATAAATGACTGTCCATGTTTCTATTTCCTTCTATTTTCAAGGTATGTGTTTGTTGTCAGTGAATATGACATTTTTAACCACTTCATTACCAGAGTGTTTATCCCCCTTCCATAAGCCTCATTCACACTTCAGTGTTTCACGGATGTGTGCTGTACATGTTCTTCATAGACAGCACACGTCCCCATTCATTTTAATGTGTGTATTCAGACAACAGTGTTTTAGAATGGTCTGTGGGTCATGTAAGGAACCAGTGAAAAGAGGCAGGGACACCACGAACTTCTCCAAAGTCCTTGTTTATTTAGCTTTCCAAATGATACAGCCGTAATTCTGGATCACAGCCGGGTCAAATAAATGAAGCACGCACAGTCAGTGTTGCCTCACACTGACTGCCCACTTCTCCAGACTGAGACACACCTAAGTCCAGCAGCAGGATTAAATAGAAATGCTGGACATGAGCACACCTGAAAACCTGAACTGGAGCATGGGGAACAGGCACCCACCCAGCACATTGCCTGTTCCCAGTAAAAGCCAGACCCGGACTAGCTGGAAACAGCTACTCTAACTATTAGGGTGTTCACTGACTACCTCAGTGAACACAGAGTTGCTGGCCTTTACCCCACCAAGGCTGGGCACCTTGGTGGCACGCTCCTAATAAACCGATCTCCTACTCAGAATGCTTCCTGCAGCATTCTGGGTGACATGTATCTTCCCTCAAATACGGCACCTGTCACTGCCTTACCTGTCGCTGCCTCACAGTCAGTAGTTTTAGCACAGATGCATGCTCTATTTTGTCTGTGTTCACGGATCTATCACGTCCATTATAGTCTGTGGGTCCTTGAAAACCACGGATGCAACACAGATGCCATCCGTGTTGCATCCGTGTTTCACGGATCATTAAGAAGAGATGCTTTGAAAATTATGCGGATTAAACACGGACAGTAAAAAATGGACACATGGACCCAACACAGATCCTTCACAGAGAGCTTCACAGATGCATCACTGACCACCTGCTCACAGATTTGAGCACGAACACAGACGTGTGAATGAGGCTTTACTAGGTAAGTTTTTCAGTTGTAGCAATGCGTCTATCTAACTGAAAATAACTTAGATTCATTTCTGAGCAAGCCTACATGTATTTAAGAATTATTTTTCTCGGGACACCTTAGACCTTTCTTTTGTGCTAATATATGATGGATATAATATTAACAGCAGTGACAGCAGGAAGGGGAGGTTTGCAGAGACAACCTCATGAGTGTCGTGCCTTTAGGATCCAGTTCTGGAGGGAACCAGGAAATGAGGAAAAGTACCAAGAACCTACTCAAGGAACTGTAAGTTTGGCTTTGCTGCATCACATTGCAAAACACAGTTGAAGTGGCACTTGGTCATACAGTTAACACACCAAGTAGAGTTAATGCATAGCCCTAAGGGACTCATACGCTGACACCCTTATCACCCTGGCTGCAAATAGGATGTTATTAGAGATGAGTGAATATTAAAATGCTCGTGTGCTCGGTACTCGGTACAAACTTTTCCAAAAGTTTGTATATTCGTACCGAATAACGTACCCTATTGAAGTCAATGGGAGTTACGAGCATTTTTGCAGGGGACCCAAGTTCTTTGCCGGCAAGGTTACCGAAACACCTGAAAACCTCTGAAAGTGATGAAACACCACGGAAATGGATAGGGAACACCAGGGGCAGCATGCATGGAGCAGGCAGAGACAGTGCAAGGAGCGACAGGACCTTGTCCGATAAAGCGTACGCTATTGCTATGTATAATTTACTCTATACGCTTTTGCGTATGAATTCAAGAAAGTGAAACCATTACCACTTGCAAGCATAGAGAAGCTGATGTATAAAGTTAGCTTGCACACGTGTGCACAAAATGCTATTATGCACGCACAATACGCACCACAGTATACACACTATACTAATGTACGTACTAATGTATGTAATGTGCGTATACTAATGTACTTACGTATTTCGTACGCTTTCGCTATCCCTATCACACGCACACTCTTTCCCTCTCCTAAAACCACAAGGTGTGTGATCCGAGCCCCAGATGTACGCATATATATAATAGCAAGTCACCTGATGCAGGCAGCCAATCACTCCTAGACACATAGAAAAGGTAGTAGGTCATGGCAGGAGGTCCCCCAGGCTTCCCTGCATGTTTATTGGCTAAGAAATAGGCGCTAAACATGCAGGGAGGAGTTAGAAAAAAAACACGAATTTCACACGCTATTCGGCCGAGTAATGAATACTTACGAGTACGCAAATATCCGTGTGGATAACAAATCTTTATGAATATATTCGCTCATCTCTAGATGTTAAATACTGGGAGTAGAGATGAGCGAATATATTCGTAAAGATTCGTTATCCGCACGGATATTTGCGTACTCGTAAGTTCTCGCAACGTTTCAATTGTGAGCCTAGTTTCCTCACAACAGGAGATCCAATTTTTGGACGTCCTAGTGAGAAAGAGATTTAGGGAATGTGGTTACCCCGGGAAACTTGTTCAATTCCATACTAACCGGTTGCTGATGCAGGATAGAAATTCCTTATTACAGGACAAAAGTCGAGTTGCACAGAAGCCCGAACGGATCCCGTTTGTTTCCAATTTTGTATCCAATAGCGCTAAAGTGGGACAGATTCTCCAGAGGCACTGGCCCATTTTAGGCAGTAATTTTCCACATATACAACAATTCAAAGTACCACCTCTCATGTCTTTTCGCCGTACCCGCAATCTGAAGGACCAGTTGGTCCACTCAGATGTGGGTACCTTGAAACAATCATTTAGTGCTTACTTTGGCTCCACTAGAACAGGATGTTATCCCTGTCATAACTGTCAATTGTGCTTTAATGCTTCAAGGTCCACAATTCAACCATCCAACTACGGGAGAAACCGTTAAAATCAGACAGTACCTCACATTCGATTTGACACATGTTGTGTATGTTCTAGAATGCCCCTACCATCTTGTTTATGTGGGGGAAACAACCTGGGACTTAAAGAGCAGGATGAACCCTCACAGATACACAATTAGGGAAAAGCGGCTAGACTTACCAGTGTCCAAGCATTTCACAGAGGCTAAACATAATGAGAGTGACCTCAGATTCCGTATTGCAGAACAGGTCCGCCTTCTGAGACGTGGGGGAGATAGGGTGGCCCTTCTCAAAAACGGAGAATTATATTGGATTTTTTTCCTACAGTCTTTGTGCTCTGCGCCACATGGGAATGGACGCTTACCACTCTCCACCTCTGTCCGATACTCGCCTTCGGAACCAGCATATGGCAATCATCTTGCCATTATCTTCATCGACTATTTAGCGATCCTACTGAAGAAGTGTCAATTACATCTCTTTGTTCACCCCATGTTGGCTATCTTATACCCTCATCAATAGCATCAGAAGTGTCTATATTATCACCCCCTTATGATTCCTGTTGAGTGGGTGAAACATGTTGGGGTTTCTCTTTTTCTGTGCACCTGTTCCGTGAAGGGTATTTTATAGGGTATATCAGGGCAGGTTCAGGGACAGGGTTCCCCCACCATCAGGGGGTAATCCCTGGGCTAAGGGCATTACCCTAGGGCCTTCAGGGACAGTCCTCTATCCTCCCTTCCTCTCACTCTATATATATTTTGAATTTTGTGATATGAGGTATTTAGCGTTTTATTGAAGTATTATTAAAAGTTAATTTTTAGGAGCTATGCCTTTTTCCTAATGCTTTTGTATGTTGGCGTTCTCACCCACTATCACCATTTATCATTATTCTCTTGACTTTGAATTTTTCCATGGCAGTAAAAAAAAAACAAAAAACAATATACTCACTTCTTCCCAGAGAGGCCGTAGAGTCCATCTTGATTGAAGAAAATGTGCAATATCTTGTGCACGCTGAAGTGTGATGTCTCCATTTCACCAAGCTCGTGGAGTCCTCTGAAGTCATCAGTAATTCATCCTTGCTTTAAGAGGGCTTTCTGAGACTTTTATTCTGATAACCTATCCTCTGGATAGATCATCAGTATCTGAACTGTGGAAGTTCAATACCCAGGACCCCCGCTCAGCTGTTTAAGAAGGCACCAGTGCTCGCAGTAGCACTGTGGTCTTCACTTAGTTCACCAAGAACAGCGTCATACATTTTATAGTGGCTTTGCTTTGTATCACGGCTCACCCCCATTCACTTCAATGTGGGCTGGCTGCACCTGGGTCATGTGACCGATGAATTTGACTTCACATGGCCTAGGCTAGGATGAGAGAAGACAACAATGCTACTGCAAACTCTGGTGCCTTCTCAGACAGCTAATCGGCAGGGGTCCTTAGTGTTGAACCCCCAGCAATCGGATCTAGATTACCTATCCAGAGGATAGGTCATCAGTGTAAAAGTCTCAGAAAACCCTTGTACATTTCTGTACTGTTTCTCCCATATAGACACCTCAACTGGATATTAAGTGCACAGAATCAGTTACAAAATATTGGATCTAGAACATGTGAATGTCAAAGAAATCATATGGTCAGATCTTGTCTGTTGTTATTATATGGGAACAGGTTTTGCATTACAGGAATGTTTTTTTTTTTTGTGTGAGTGCATGGCAATGAACTCCTGATTGGCATATTCCTCAGATTCGGAGGTTGTCAGTAACATAGAAAGGGAATATCTGGGAAAATTGTTTTTAGCTGGTCATCCTTATGAAGGACATGATGTAATCTTTTGCATTTTTCCTAAGTACCTCTAGTTGTGGGTTAAAGGTCACTGCCAGAGGAACATGCTGGTTGCTTTCCATGTTTTGGAGAAGTTGACTTCTGGGTATCCTAGTGACTCTTGTGATTTTAATTGAAACAGGATGATAGCCTTGATTTGTTTCTCCTTATGGACAGCGCCTAATCAGTGTAGGGAGTCTTATGGACCAGGCACTGCTCCTCTGGAATTTAACGAAGATGGTGTGCAAATGAGCTTTTAGGCCTGTTTAAAAGGTCAAACAGTCAAATATTGACTTAATGAATAGCTACCTTACATCTGGTGGCATTAGAGTAAGCTCTTGCTAATAGTGAATTTGCATACCCTCTTTCAAGAAATGTTTGCTATTCTGTTGTTTTTCAAAATGTCCATTTATTACACCATGTCTCTGCTCTCTCTCTCTCTCTCTATATATATATATATATATATATATATATATATATATTATAAAGCTGAGTGTATGTATGTGTGTATGTATGTCCGCTAAAGGAATCCGCACCATCGCAGCTACAATCACAAAATTTGGCACACAGGTACATCAGGTGTCCGGGAAGGTTTTAGAAAGGGTCTCAGCTCTCCAGGACATACCATTCCTGAGATGTTCCCAAAAAATGCATTAGCCAATAGAAGCCTGGTCACATGACACATCAGCCAATAGAAGCTCACAGGCAGTTAGTCTCCACACACACCAGGTTTCCATAACAACCTAGCTAGTGCACTTAGACTAACTCATCATCAATCATTACCTCATATAATGTAAATTTCACATATTGACCGTTCAGCAGTAATAAAAGATGTTTTCTTCTACTGCTACCCACTTTCCTCCTAAATTACTATGGCATCGACCTTTAATTCAGGCCACCTTCAAAAGAAGGACTTAAAAGCCCCACCCCAGGTCTCACTAAGTCATGTTCCCAACTCAGTCAGACCACGCCCCTTCAACGCCGCATCTGAAAAAATGAAGGTAAAAATCAACTTCTGTCAGCTGCAGGGGAGGGAGGGTGAGTTTCTCCCTGCAGCTCATGCTCAGACTGTTCAAAAGGACATCCGTGTGTCCATCCAGGCCCTGCGCATGACAGAGGACAGGGAGTCTGAAAGCCGGACTGTCCAGCCTCCCCCCAACGTGAAGCCGTGCCACTGGTCCCCATGAAGCCACACCCCTATACACGAGGCCACGCCCCCTGGTTCTGTGAAGACATGGAGGAGAAGCTGTCTGAGCATGAGCTACTGAAAGGGTGGACGTCCCCGTGTCTTTCCAGGCCCTACGCTGGACGGTGGACAGGGAGTTTGAAAGCCAGACTGTTCAGCCTAAAACCGGACCTCTGGCCACCCTAGGAGCAGGCTGATGTTAGGGTGGCCAGATGTCTGGCTTTAGGCTGGACTTTCCAGTTTTCTGGCTCCCTGTTCTCCGTCCGGCGCAGTGCTTGGACGGATGCAGGGATGTCCAACCTTTCAGTAGCTCACGCTCAGGCAGCTTCTCATACGTGTCTTTACGGAGCCAGGGGGCATGGCCTCATGTTTAGTGGAGTGGCTTCATGGGGACCGGGGGCGCTGCTTCACGTTTGGGGGAATAGCCGGTGAGGTCCAGCTTTCTGGGATGAAGACAGCCGCCACCCTAGCTGCTGTGGAGGTCACAGTTAAAGGGGAGGGCGCTGTGGATGTTTCTGTTAAGGGGCGGGCTGCTGTGGAGGTCACTGTTGAAGGGCGGGCACTGTAGAGGTCACTCTCGATATCTTTTAACGACACACACACAAACATTAAATGAAATAGATTAAATATACCCGGGCAAAGCCGGGTCCTTCAACTAGTATATATATGTTGCTGCTTTTGAGACCAAAGTTATCTCAAAAGCTTGCTATGTAACATCATTGCTTCTCTTTTGTCAGCCTTTAAAATGTAGCATGCCTGCAAGACTCTTATTTTGTTTCTCTTAATAACAGCACTAAACTAATGACAGCTAAAGAACATACAGTAGGAAGATGTCTCCTCATCCCCCAGGCCTGCCTGCTACAGCAGTGAGGCCTCATCCCCAAAACATGAATTTATAACTCTTCTACACACTAATTAATTGGAATATGGCTCTGTGCTCCAGCAAATTGTGTAATTTCTGACATCTAGCATAGGAGTGCTGACTATATTAGTAGATAACTATTTACAAGGCAAAGATTTTGTGGTCAAGGGTACAGATGTGGATCCCTACCAGCCCAAGCTGATAAAGAAACCCCACCTGCCCCAGTAAACAGAGTTTCAGCCACTCATGGTTATCTATAAATTGACACTTTTATAGTCTCACAGGAGTTTGGAACTTTTTATAAAACTTTATGTACTCCTTCTGCAAATGTCTCCAGGCAAGTTGTTGAGTATACAGCTAATATCCCACTGTTTTCTTAGATAATAATAAGTAGTAAATAATGGTAGGAAATGTCTACCAAAGCCAATATCTATCGAGGAGTTAGAGGAAGCCATATTTTCTCTAAAGAGCTCCAAGACTAGATCATCTTTTAGATTAATTTTACAAAGCATATGCCACATGTTTGCAGCACTCTTCTTTCAATTATAAAATGAGGCATGTGAGTCTGAATGATTCCCACAATCAATGACCAAGGCACATATTGTTGTTCATATAAGTAAAGAAACAATTCAGCTCACCGATTCATCCAACTTTCCTCCTTGTGCACTGTTCCCATTCCTATAAACATAGCGCATGAGAAGCCAGAAAGGGCTGATCCAGCACAAGACAGGAAGGGATAAAATCCAGCTTTATAGCATAACCATTATATTTCAGCAAGCTACAGTAAAAGAAAGCCGCTTGCATGTTTCTGGTGCATCATGTGCACTTAATCATAGTATGGCCTTAATATGGTTACTCCAAAACCCAGTCAAAATACTATAGGGGAAATGGTGCTGTGGTGGACATAATCCGTGGAAACGAGCAGTGTATGATGTAATCGGAAATGCCTTGTATTAACTTTATCTACATGATAAATGTCATTTGCTGAAGTGAGGCAACCCCTTTAAGGCTAGGATCTACAAACTGCATTTATTTTCTGGTTCATTGTATGATTATTGTTAAAGAAATTTAGTTAGTTGATGAACACAATTGTGCTAGGGTTGTATTTCATTATCAGGTGGTCTCCATCTCCTTATATCCATATCTCTTATATTTTATAATTAGAGATGAGCGAGTAGTGTTCGATCGAGCCGGTATTCGATCGAATACTACGCTATTCGGCATACTCGATTTCAATCGAGTATAACGGCGATGGCGCACTTAGAATTCGTTTCCCCTCCCACCTTCCCTGGCGCTCTTTTTCCACCAATCAACATGCAGGGGGGGTATGACAGGCACGCTGAGCACGCTGGCAGCGCGAAAACAGCGTCTACATGGATTGGCTGGAAAAACCATGTGACCTCGAATATTAAAAACTCAGCTCTTCCTGCTCGTACGCATATGCTGCGTGAACTTAGTCAGGGACAGAGGCTGGAGAAGGGACAGACAGGTTTTAGCAGTTGGACAGGCAGGAGCGTGATTAAAAGCCCTTATCAGGGCTACTATAGTGCACTACAGTGATAGCTTTACTACAAGATACACTTTACAGAGAACGGCTGCCGTATTCAGGGATAGCTGCTGGAGTAGGGACAGAGAGAGGCATTAGTGGTGTATTAGGTGCTCTGCTACATACCAAACTATATTTGGTACTACTGTTCAGCATTCTTTTTGGCTGAAAAACCCTGTTATATAACTTGTGTGTATATGCACCATCTGATCTGGCAGTATACGGCTGTGAATTTTATTTTATTTTTTTAAATACAGTTTATTTGGCTCTAGTGTTCTGGGTTCTGTGTGCCTGCAATACCCTTTTTGTATACCAGGTGTAAATACCCACCGTCTGTTAAGTTAGTAAACGGCTGTGTACCTTGAAATATACAATATCTAGGCCATTTAATAGGCCACTGTACTGTGCGTTCTCTTGTTAAATTATTTCACATACCTGGTGTAAATACCCACCGTCTGTTCAGTTACTACACGGCTGTGTACCTTGAAATATACAATATCTAGGCATTTTAATAGGCCACTGTACTGTGCGTTCTCTTGCTAAATTATCTCACATACCTGGTGTAAATACCCACCGTCTGTTCAGTTACTACACGGCTGTGTACCTTGAAATATACAATATCTAGGCCATTTAATAGGCCACTGTACTGTGCGTTCTCTTGTTAAATTATCTCACATACCTGGTGTAAATACCCACCGTCTGTTCTGTTACTACACGGCTGTGTACCTTGAAATATACAATATCTAGGCATTTTAATAGGCCACTGTACTGTGCGTTCTCTTGCTAAATTATCTCACATACCTGGTGTAAATACCCACCGTCTGTTCTGTTACTACACGGCTGTGTACCTTGAAATATACAATATCTAGGCCATTTAATAGGCCACTGTACTGTGCGTTCTCTTGTTAAATTATCTCACATACCTGGTGTAAATACCCACCGTCTGTTCAGTTACTACACGGCTGTGTACCTTGAAATATACAATATCTAGGCCATTTAATAGGCCACTGTACTGTGCGTTCTCTTGTTAAATTATCTCACATACCTGGTGTAAATACCCACCGTCTGTTCTGTTACTACACGGCTGTGTACCTTGAAATATACAATATCTAGGCCATTTAATAGGCCACTGTACTGTGCGTTCTCTTGTTAAATTATCTCACATACCTGGTGTAAATACCCACCGTCTGTTCTGTTACTACACGGCTGTGTACCTTGAAATATACAATATCTAGGCCATTTAATAGGCCACTGTACTGTGCGTTCTCTTGTTAAATTATCTCACATACTTGGTGTAAATACCCACCGTCTGTTCAGTTACTACACGGCTGTGTACCTTGAAATATACAATATCTAGGCCATTTAATAGGCCACTGTACTGTGCGTTCTCTTGTTAAATTATCTCACATACCTGGTGTAAATACCCACCGTCTGTTCTGTTACTACACGGCTGTGTACCTTGAAATATACAATATCTAGGCCATTTAATAGGCCACTGTACTGTGCGTTCTCTTGTTAAATTATCTCACATACCTGGTGTAAATACCCACCGTCTGTTCAGTTACTACACGGCTGTGTACCTTGAAATATACAATATCTAGGCCATTTAATAGGCCACTGTACTGTGCGTTCTCTTGTTAAATTATCTCACATACCTGGTGTAAATACCCACCGTCTGTTCTGTTACTACACGGCTGTGTACCTTGAAATATACAATATCTAGGCATTTTAATAGGCCACTGTACTGTGCGTTCTCTTGCTAAATTATCTCACATACCTGGTGTAAATACCCACCGTCTGTTCAGTTACTACACGGCTGTGTACCTTGAAATATACAATATCTAGGCATTTTAATAGGCCACTGTACTGTGCGTTCTCTTGCTAAATTATCTCACATACCTGGTGTAAATACCCACCGTCTGTTCAGTTACTACACGGCTGTGTACCTTGAAATATACAATATCTAGGCATTTTAATAGGCCACTGTACTGTGCGTTCTCTTGCTAAATTATCTCACATACCTGGTGTAAATACCCACCGTCTGTTCTGTTACTACACGGCTGTGTACCTTGAAATATACAATATCTAGGCATTTTAATAGGCCACTGTACTGTGCGTTCTCTTGCTAAATTATCTCACATACCTGGTGTAAATACCCACCGTCTGTTCAGTTACTACACGGCTGTGTACCTTGAAATATACAATATCTAGGCCATTTAATAGGCCACTGTACTGTGCGTTCTCTTGTTAAATTATCTCACATACCTGGTGTAAATACCCACCGTCTGTTCAGTTACTACACGGCTGTGTACCTTGAAATATACAATATCTAGGCATTTTAATAGGCCACTGTACTGTGCGTTCTCTTGCTAAATTATCTCACATACCTGGTGTAAATACCCACCGTCTGTTCAGTTACTACACGGCTGTGTACCTTGAAATATACAATATCTAGGCATTTTAATAGGCCACTGTACTGTGCGTTCTCTTGCTAAATTATCTCACATACCTGGTATAAATACCCACCGTCTGTTCTGTTACTACACGGCTGTGTACCTTGAAATATACAATATCTAGGCATTTTAATAGGCCACTGTACTGTGCGTTCTCTTGCTAAATTATCTCACATACCTGGTGTAAATACCCACCGTCTGTTCAGTTACTACACGGCTGTGTACCTTGAAATATACAATATCTAGGCCATTTAATAGGCCACTGTACTGTGCGTTCTCTTGTTAAATTATCTCACATACCTGGTGTAAATACCCACCGTCTGTTCAGTTACTACACGGCTGTGTACCTTGAAATATACAATATCTAGGCATTTTAATAGGCCACTGTACTGTGTGTTCTCTTGCTAAATTATTTCACATACCTAATTTTATACCCAAATATTGTATTTGCAACAAAAAAAAAATAAAATGCGGAGGGGGGCTAGCGGAATCGGACGTGGACGAGGACGGGGGCGCGGAAATGCTGTTGGGGGCCTTGTTGAAGCCAGTGGGGATACAATGCGTGCTGGTGAGGGTCAGCCAGGATCCCGCTCATCCAGAATCCCTGCCTTTATGGGACAGTTAAGCAGGGGGCGGGTTACACCGCTGTTGAGGCCTGAGCAGGTTGAACAGGTGGTGCAATGGATAGCCGATAGCGCTTCCACACAGTTGTCCACCAGCCAGTCATCCACACAGTCTCACTCTGACCCTCCTTCCTCCACACCTGGCCAACAGAGTCATCCCACCCTTGACCCCTCCCAGGAGCTCTTTTCGGGTCCTTTTTCAGATGTGCCGGAAGAATCCCAGGAGCTAGGAGAGGAATTTGTTTGTAGTGATGCCCAAACCCTTGAGTTTTCGCCATCTCCTGCTGATGTGGACCCTGAGCCAGCATCTGTTATCATGAGCGATGATGATGATGAGACGCAGTTGCCATCAAGGGAGGCTGTTGGAATGTCCAGTGGGCAGGAGGAGGAGCAGAGTGAGGAAGAGGAGGTGGTGGATGACGAAATGACCGACCCCACTTGGCCAGGGGTGATGTCCAGCGGGGAAAGCAGTGGAGAGGTGGTGGTCTGCGCAGCACCGAAAAAGGCAGCAAGAGGCAGAGGGATGTCCAGAGGCAGAGGGATGTCCACAGGCAGAGGGATGTCCACAGGCAGAGGGATGTCCACAGGCAGAGGGATGTCCACAGGCAGAGGGATATCTACAGGCAGAGGGATGTCCAGAGGCAGAGGACAGTCCAGACAGAGTAGTGAGGCCACAGCCAGCACGGCCGAAGCTGTTCCCGGCAGCGGGCAGTCGCGTGAAGCTCCCCCATCGAGGCCTCGTACTTCTGTGGTGTGGAGATTTTTTAATGTTTGTGCGGATGACAAACTGAGCGCGGTTTGCACACTCTGCCACTCAAAACTGAGTAGGGGCTCTGAGAAGAGCAATCTGACCACCTCAGGCATGCGGCGTCACTTGGAAGTCAAGCACTGGGCTGAGTGGGAGAGAGCAAACGCAATACAAACTGCGCCCGGTCCTGCTGCCACTGCCTCTTCCCCTTTGTTGTGTGCTGCCACTGCGGTCCAGACCTCCAGCCAGGACACCTCCACATCTGCCTCTGCCTCGGCTACTTTGGGGCCTTCTCCTTCAGCCTCCCCTTCCCCCGCCTCTTCGCCTGCACCCTCACACTCCTCGTCCCAACAACTGTCCATCTCGCAGGCGTTCGACCGCAGGCGGAAGTACGCCTCGAGTCACCCCCAAGCCCAAGCCTTAAACTGCCACATCTCCAAACTGCTGGCCCTGGAGATGTTGCCGTTTAGGCTTGTGGAGACGCAGGCCTTCCGCGACCTGATGGCGGCTGCCGCACCTCGCTATTCCGTCCCCAGCCGCCACTACTTTTCCCGGAGTGCCGTCCCCGCCCTGCACCAGCACGTGTCGCGTAACATCAGGCGGGCCCTGAGGTACGCAGTCAGCGCAAAGGTCCACTTGACCACCGACTCGTGGACAAGCGCTTGCGGCCAGGGACGCTACATCTCTTTGACGGCACACTGGGTGAATGTAGTGGAAGCGGGGACGGGGTCGCAAACAGAGACGGCCTACCTACCACCCCCGCCCAAGATTGCCAGCATGGGTTCTGATAAACCCCCCTCCTCCTCCTCCTCCTCCTCCTCCTCCTGTGCCTTAACATCTCCCTCAGCCGCTAGCTGGAAGCGTTGCAGCACTGGCGCGGGGAGACGTCAGCAGGCGGTGCTAAAGCTCATCAGCTTGGGCGACAGGAAGCACAGCGCCCCAGAGGTGAGGGACGCCATATTGCAGCAGACGGAGATGTGGCTGTCGCCGCTGCAGCTAGGACCAGGCATGGTCGTGTGCGATAACGGCCGTAACCTGGTGGCGGCTCTGGAGCTTGCCGAACTCAATCACGTACCATGCCTGGCCCACGTTTTTAATCTGGTAGTCCAAAAATTTCTGAAGACTTACCCCAACCTGGCAGAGCTACTGGTGAAAGTGCGGCGCTTGTGCGCTCACTTTCGGAAGTCAACTGTAGCTGCTGCTAGCTTAAAAAAACTCCAGCAACGCCTCCATTTGCCTGAACATCGGCTGTTGTGCGACCTGCCCACTCGCTGGAATTCCACCTATTCCATGTTGGCCAGGGTGTGTGAGCAGCAGAGAGCATTGATGGAGTACCAGATTATGAATCCACGCGTGCCTCCAACTCAGCTCCCTCAGTTTGCCAACCACGAGTGGCCATGGATGGCAGACATATGCGATGTACTGCGTATCTTTGAGGAGTCCACCAAGAAGGTCAGCAGCGAGGACGCTATAGTGAGCGTAACCATCCCGCTCCTAGGCGTCCTTAAAGAATCCCTCATCGCAATAAGGGAGAACGCATTGCACGCAGAGGAGACGGGGGTTGGAGGAGACGCAACGGAGATACACAGTCAGTCCACACTTTTGTCTGCTTCACGGTGGCAGTTGCAGGAGGAGGAGGATGAGGAGGAGGACGACGTGGAGGTGGCTGTGGAAGAGGAGGAGGATGCTGGCGGCGAGGGTAGCAGTCAGGCTGTGTGCGTCCCATTGGTTCAGCGCGGATGGGGCGGAGAGGAGGCGGAAGAGGAAGAGGAGGAAATGGCAAGTGATCCTTCTGGTGGGGGCAGTGAGGTCATGCCTATTCAGAGTCTGGCACACATGGCTGACTTCATGCTGGGCTGCTTTTCCCGGGACACACGTGTTGTCCGGATAGTGGAGGACAAACTGTACTGGGTCTTCGCACTCCTGGACCCCCGGTATAAAGATAACGTCTCCTCTTTTATTCCGGTAGAGGAGAGGACAAATCGATTGCTGGAATACCAGAGGGAACTCGTGCAGAACATGATGGAGATTTTCCCACCCACCATCGCTGGCGGCAGAGAGGAGAGGGTCTCCCAGAGTCCCACAACATCCATCAGGCCCACAGCCACCAGGGGAACACTCTCCAAGGTGTGGGACACGTTCATGGCACCCCCTCGTGCAACTTCCATCACTGCGGGGCCCGCTATCAGCAGGAGGGACAAGTATCTGCGGATGTTGCGGGAGTACCTGGCAGACCGTAACCCTGTCCTCCCCGATCCCTCGGCGTCCTCCACTTACTGGGTCTCCAAGTTGGACACGTGGCTGGAACTGTCCCTGTACGCCTTGGAGGTGCTTGCCTGCCCTGCCGCCAGCGTGCTATCAGAAAGGGTGTTCAGCGCAGCCGGGGGCATTTTAACCGATAAGCGCAGCCGCCTGTCAACCGACAGTGCCGACAGGCTGACGCTAATCAAAATGAACAGCAAGTGGATTGACCCGGACTTTGCTTCTCCAACCGTGGAAAGCAGCCAAAAGTGAAGTGCCATCTGTATGAAGTGCCATTTCCTCCTCCACCTCCTCCTCCTCCTCCTTAACCGCCGTAGAATTGCTCCGTAAAAAAATATATATATATATTTATGGCTCTCCTCTTGGGCCTCCACATAATTTTTAAGAGGTCTCACCTCTTGGGCCTCCACATAATTTTTAAGAGGTCTCACCTCTTGGGCCTCCACATAATTTTTAAGAGGTCTCACCTCTTGGGCCTCCACATAATTTTTAAGAGGTCTCACCTCTTGGGCCTGCACAAAATGTTTAAGAGGTCTCACCTCTTGGGCTCCACAATAATTTTTAAGAGGTCTCACCTCTTGGGCCTCCAACATAATTTTTAAGAGGTCTCACCTCTTGGGCCTGCACAAAATGTTTAAGAGGTCTCACCTCTTGGGCCTCACATAATTTTTAAGAGGTCTCACCTCTTGGGCCTCCACATAATTTTTAAGAGGTCTCACCTCTTGGGCCTCCACATAATTTTTAAGAAAGTCTCACCTCTTGGGCCTGCACAAAATGTTTAAGAGGTCTCACCTCTTGGGCCTCCACATAATTTTTTAAGAGGTCTCACCTCTTGGGCCTGCACAAAATCTTTAAGAGGTCTCACCTCTTGGGCCTCATCACAAAATCTTAAGAGGTCTCACCTCTTGGGCCTGCACAAAATCTTTTAAGAGGTCTCAACCTCTTGGGCTCCACAAAATCTTTAAGAGGTCTCACCTCTTGGGCCTCCACATAATTTTTAAGAGGTGTCACCTCTTGGGCCTCCACAAAAATCTTTAGAGGTCTCACCTCTTGGGCCTCCACATAATTTTTAAGAGGTCTCACCTCTTGGGCCTCCACATAATTTTTAAGAGGTCTCACCTCTTGGGCCTGCACAAAATGTTTAAGAGGTCTCACCTCTTGGGCCTCCACATAATTTTTTAAGAGGGTCTCACCTCTTGGGCCTCCACATAATTTTTAAGAGGTCTCACCTCTTGGGCCTCCACATAATTTTTAAGAGGTCTCACCTCTTGGGCTGCACAAAATGTTTAAGAAGGTCTCAACCTCTTGGGCCTCCACATAATTTTAAGAGGTCTCACCTCTTGGGCCTGCACAAAAATCTTTAAGAGGTCTCACCTCTTGGGCCTCCACAAAATCTTTTAAGAGGTCTCACTCTTGGGCCTGCACAAAATCTTTAAGAGGTCTCACCTCTTGGGCCTGCACAAAATCTTTAAGAGGTCTCACCTCTTGGGCCTCCACAAAATCTTTAAGAGGTCTCACCTCTTGGGCCTCCACAAAATCTTTAAGAGGTCTCACTCTTTGGGCCTCCACAAAATCTTTAAGAGGTCTCACCTCTTGGGCCTCCACAAAATCTTTAAGAGGTCTCACCTCTTGGGCCTCCACAAAATCTTTAAGAGGTCTCACCTCTTGGGCCTCCACAAAAATCTTTAAGAGGTCTCACCTCTTGGGCCTCCACAAAATCTTTAAGAGGTCTCACCTCTTGGGCCTCCACAAAATCTTTAAGAGGTCTCACCTCTTGGGCCTCCACAAAATCTTTAAAGAGGTCTCACCTCTTGGGCCTCCACAAAATCTTTAAGAGGTCTCACCTCTTGGGCCTCCACAAAATCTTTAAGAGGTCTCACCTCTTGGGCCTCCACAAAATCTTTAAGAGGTCTCACCTCTTGGGCCTCCACAAAATCTTTAAGAGGTCTCACCTCTTGGGCCTCCACAAAATCTTTAAGAGGTCTCACCTCTTGGGCCTCCACAAAATCTTTAAGAGGTCTCACCTCTTGGCCTCCACAAAATCTTTAAGAGGTCTCACCTCTTGGGCCTGCACAAAATCTTTAAGAGGTCTCACCTCTTGGGCCTCCACAAAATCTTTAAGAGGTCTCACCTCTTGGGCCTCCACAAATCTTAAGAGGTCTCACCTCTTGGGCCTCCACATAATTTTTAAGAGGTGTCACCTCTTTGGCCTCCACATAATTTTTAACACGTCTCACCTCTTTAGCTCCCACACAATTTTTAAGACGTCTCACCTCTTGGGCCTCCACAAAATTTTCCATGAGCCTCTGGCCAGCCCACGGCCTCTTCCTGCCTTTTGCGGTCCTACGCATCCCCTCAACATCCCCACTGCTTTACCTGCTAGACATGACACTGGGCCAGGTCGGGTCACTGACATCTCTAGCGCCAACAATTTGGGCATTTTAAGGCTTCTGCATGTGTTTGAGTTGTTTTTACATTTTAAAGAAGACATGTCCTGACCACATCTCACACACACACACAACAATGACAATTAGAGGTGGGGTCTATTTGCTTTCCCCCTTGCCTATGCCATCTGTGGTTGTCATAGGCAACGTGATTTTAAGGGGTGCAGAATTTTATCTTCTTTTTTGTCTAGTTTGGCTTGGGTCCATGGCAATGTAGAGGAAAGAAGGTTTCCTTGTATGGTCTCACTTTACAGAGAGGTTACATTGTCTTTGGAGTGTATTGTTGAGAGGCTGTGATAGTGGCGTAATAGTGCGACTTGGGCACGTTATATGCACCCAGACATGCTTCCCCTGCTGTCCCAGTTGCATTCCAGCAGTGTTGGCATCCTTTTCTGAGGTTCCAGGGTGGACTTGGTGACCTCCAAGTGGTCGAATTGAGATTTCCAGTGGCGAGCATTTTTTTCCCATAGACTTTAATGGGATTCGATATCCGGTCGAATAGTCGAATTTCGCAGTCTATTCGAATCGAATTTCGAACTTTCGAATATTTCACTACTCGCT
>ONZH01005282.1:0-99274 GCA_900303285.1 Rhinella marina
CTGCATAGATAATGTGGACACCATGAGCTCTCCATAGATAATTTGGACAACCATGAGCTCTCCATAGATAAAGTGGACAGCCATGAGCTCTCCATAGATAATGTGGACAACCATGAGCCCTTCATAGATAATGTGGACAACCATAAGCTCTCCATAGAATAATGTGGAAAACCATGAGCTCTGCATAGATAATGTGACAACCATAAGCTCTTACTAGATAATGTAGACAACCATGAGCTCTCCCTAGATAATGTGGACAACCATGAGCTCTGCACAGATTATGTGGACAACCATGAGCTCTCCATAGAAAATGTGGACAACCATACACTCTCCATAGATAAAGTGGACAACCATGAGCTGTCCATAGATAATGTGGACAATCATGAGCTCTGCATAGATAATGTGGACAACCATAAGCTCTCCCTAGATAATGTGGACAACCATGAGCCCTCCATAGATAATGTGGACAACCATGAGCTGTCCATAGATAATGTGGACAACCATAAGCTCTCCATAGATATGTGGACACCATGAGCTGTCCATAGATAATGTGGACAACCATGAGCTCTCCATAAATAATGTGGACAACCTAAGCTCTCCCTAGATAATGGACAACCATGAGCTCTCCCTAGATAATGTGGACAACCATGAGCTCTCCATAGATAATGTGGAAAACCATACACTCTCCATAGATAACGTGGACAACCATGAGCCCTCCATAGATAATGTGGAAAACCATGAGCTCTCCATAGATAATGTGGACAAAGATAAGCTCTCCATAGATAATGTGGACAACTATGAGCTCTCCACAGATAATGTGGACAACCATGAGCTCTCCATAAATAATGTGGAAAACCATGAGCTCTCCATAGATAATGTGGACAACCATAAGCTCTCCATAGATAATGTGGACAACCATAAGCTCTCCATAGATAATGTGGAAAACCATACACTCTCCATAGATAACGTGGACAACCATGAGCTCTCCCTAGATAATGTGGACAACCATGAGCCCTCCATAGATAATGTGGAAAACCATGAGCTCTCCATAGATAATGTGGACAACCATGAGCTCTCCATAGATAATGTGGAAAACCATACACTCTCCATAGATAATGTGGACAACCATGAGCTGTCTATAGATAATGTGGACAACCATGAGCTCTCTATAAATAATGTGGACAGCCATAAGCTCTCCCTAAAAAATGTGGACAACCATGAGATCTCCCTAGATAATGTGGACAACCATGAGCTCTGCATAGATAAAGTGGACAACCATGAGCTCTCCATAGATAATGTGGACAACCATAAGCTCTCCCTAGATCATGTGGACAACCATGAGCTGTCCATAGATAAAGTGGACAACCATGAGCTCTCCCTAGATAATGTGGACAACCATGAGCTCTCCCTAGATAAAGTGGACAACCATGAGCTCTCCATAGATAAAGTGGACAACCATGAGCTCTTCATATATAGTGTGGACAACCATAAGCTCTCCCTAGATAATGTGGACAACCATGAGCTGTCCATAGATGATGTGGACAACCATGAGCTCTCCATAGATAATGTGGACAACCATAAGCTCTCCATAGATAATGTGGACAACCATGAGCTCTCCATAGATAATGTGGACAACCATGAGCTGTCCATAGATAATGTGGACAACCATGAGCTCTCCATAGATAAAGTGGACAACCATGAGCTGTCCATAGATAATGTGGAAAACCATGAGTTCTCCATAAATAATGTGGACAACGATAAGCTCTCCATAGATAATGTGGACAATCATGAGCTCTCCATAGATAATGTGGACAACCATGAGCTGTCCATAGATAATGTGGACAACCATGAGCTCTCCATAAATAATGTGGACAACCATAAGCTCTCCCTAGATAATGTGGACAACCATGAGCTCTCCCTAGACAATGTGGACAACCATACACTCTCCATAGATAATGTGGACAACCATGAGCTCTCCATAGATAATTTGGACAACCATGAGCTCTCCATAGATAATGTGGACAACCATGAGCTCTCCATAGATAATGTGGACAACCATAATCTCTCCCTAGATCATGTGGACAACCATGAGCTGTCCATAGATAAAGTGGACAACCATGAGCTCTCCTAGATAATGTGGACAACCATGAGCTCTCCCTAGATAATGTGGACAACCATGTGCTCTTCATAGATAGTGTGGACAACCATAAGCTCTCCCTAGATAATGTGGACAACCATGAGCTGTCCATAGATGATGTGGACAACCATGAGCTCTCCATAGATAATGTGGAAAACCATACGCTCTCCATAGATAATGTGGACAACCATGAGCTGTCCATAGATAATGTGGACAACCATGAGCTCTCCATAGATAAAGTGGACAACCATGAGTTCTCCATAGATAAAGTCGACAACCATGAGCTCTCCATAGATAATGTGGACAACCATGAGCTCTCCATAGATAATGTGGACAACCATAATCTCTCCCTAGATCATGTGGACAACCATGAGCTGTCCATAGATAAAGTGGACAACCATGAGCTCTCCCTAGATAATGTGGACAACCATGAGCTCTCCCTAGATAATGTGGACAACCATGAGCTCTTCATAGATAGTGTGGACAACCATAAGCTCTCCCTAGATAATGTGGACAACCATGAGCTGTCCATAGATGATAGATCGCTTCTCGGCCTTTTGGCTAAGATCAAGTGTAGTATCTGTTCTTATCAGTTCTGGCAGTTTGGTTCTGGCTGTCAGACTGTAGGATGGAGAGGCACGTGGAACCTCCTTGGTGGACGGCCGGAGCCTGTGAACGCCGGGCCCCGGGCTATGTGACCAGGAGGTATACGGATCTTATGCCGGAGGGCCGGGTAGATTGAAAGCCCGAGGTGCAGAAGTGCCCCAGGAGTGGTGACCCTGGGGTGCCTGAACTCACTGGGGGTGGGATCCCACTGAGATTCACGCACATTTGCACAGCACTTCACTTCATTCTTTTGAGCACACACCTCTCTTTGCCTGGTTCGGCTCGCTGGACCATACAAAAGAGGAATTTTTATAATTCCGGCCGAATGACCGGGCCTTAGGGCACTCATTCACTTTATTTATTTATTTTTATGTCACTGTGTGTCACTTTCCACGTTGTGTGTCACAAGGATTTTGAGGGTTACGGCGCCCTAACGGGTACCCCCCCTTGAGGTCTAGGGGGAGTGTGTGTGGCCATTTTGGTTCCGCACTCCCCTGCAAACCCCACGGTCTCCCCTTCCGGGGGGGGACCAACCGATTGTTGAGCTCCGTGCCGACTCACCCGGGGTGGCGCCTGGGTGAGGAAGCCGGAGCACAGACGGGGCGTACCCTTGGCTTTGGCTGAGGGTTGCCCATTTGGGTGTACACCCGGCTTCGGCTGGGGGTCACCATTTTGTCCGAGTCCCTTGCAGGTGCCTTCTGGCCCGGAGGGATGAGGAAGGTTCTGGGGGGCCCTTCTTCTTTGAAGAGGGCCTGCGATGGACCGTAACCTTGGGCACGTTTTTGTGTGGTCACGCTGCACGATTTTGTTGCACTTGGTTTAAGTAAAGCACGCTCCTCGGGCTTTAAAAAAAAAAAAAAAAAAAAAAAAAAAAAAATGTGGACAACCATGAGCTGTCCATAGATGATGTGGACAACCATGAGCTCTCCATAGATAATGTGGACAACCATAAGCTCTCCATAGATAATGTGGAAAACTATGAGCTCTCCATAGATAATGTGGACAACCATGAGCTCTCCATAGATAATGTGGAAAACCATTAGCTCTCCATAGATAATGTGGACAACCATGAGCTCTCCATAGATAATGTGGAAAACCATACGCTCTCCATAGATAATGTGGACAACCATGAGCTGTCCATAGATAATGTGGACAACCATGAGCTGACCATAGATAATGTGGAAAACCGTAAGCTCTCCATAGATAATGTGGAAAACCATACACTCTCCATAGATAATGTGGACAACCATGAGCTCTCCATAGATAATTTGGACAACCATGAGCTCTCCATAGATAAAGTGGACAACCATGAGCTCTCCATAGATAAAGTCGACAACCATGAGCTCTCCATAGATAATGTGGACAACCATGAGCTCTCCATAGATAATGTGGACAACCATGAGCCCTTCATAGATAATGTGGACAACCATAAGCTCTCCATAGATAATGTGGAAAACCATGAGCTCTCCATAGATAGCTCTCCATAGATAATGTGAAAAACCATAAGCTCTCCATAGATAATGTGGACAACCATAAGCTCTCCCTAGATAATGTGGACAACCATGAGCTCTCCATAGATAAAGTCGACAACCATGAGCTCTCCATAGATAATGTGGACAACCATGAGCTCTCCATAGATAATGTGGACAACCATGAGCCCTTCATAGATAATGTGGACAACCATGAGCTCTCCATAGATAATGTGAAAAACCATAAGCTCTCCATAGATAATGTGGACAACCATAAGCTCTCCCTAGATAATGTGGACAACCATGAGCTCTCCCTAGATAATGTGGACAACCATGAGCAGTCCATAGAGAATGTGGACAACCATGAGCTCTGCATAGATAATGTGGACAACCATGAGCTCTCCATAAATAATGTGGACAACCATGAGCTCTCCCTAGATAATGTGGACAACAATGAGCTCTCCGTAGATAATGTGGACAACCATACACTCTCCAGAGATAATGTGGACAACCATGAGCTGTCTATAGAGAATGTGGACAACCATGAGCTGTTCATAGATGATGTGAACAACCAAAGGTTCTACAAAGAGGATGTGGACAACCATAAATAAGCTGCCAATAGAGGATGTGGAAAGCCATAGGCTCTTCATAGAAGACATGGACCATTATAAGCTCTCGATTGGTGAGGACACTAAGCTCTCCATATGTGATGTGGACAACCATAAGCTTGACATAAAGGATGTGGACAGCCATACGCTCACCATATGTGATGTTGACAGCCATAAGCTCGACATAAAGGATGTGGACAGCCATAAGCTCACCCTATGTGATGTGGACAACCATGAGCTTTCCATAGCGGATGTAGAAAAACATAAGCTCTTAGAAGAAGTGGACAGCCATCAGCTTTCTATATGGATGTGAAGAACCATAAAAGCTTGCCATATGGGTTGTGGCCAACTAGAACTAGATGACTTCCGCTCAATATTATACACCGAGATTTTCAGATATTTAAAAAAACAAAAAAATTGAAGAAAAAAAAAGATGGAGTAACTGTTCTGTCTTTGAAGGTCTATGGGGAGTCAACGAGCGGTCGGACATGTCGCTCCATTGATTGAGAAGAGAACCAGCTGTACTGATACATAGAAATGTATTATGTAAGGTCAATCCCGATCTCAAGAACTAGGGATACAAGAACAGATTCTACAGAATTTGAATAAACTTTATTTACACAATTCTAGACACCCCCACAATCTGCGGTGTTCAATGGGCTAGTTATAGAGGAGCTTTAGGAGATGGAGAATATTAATTGTAAGGGGTCACATTTATAAATAATGTAATGTGAATAATCCAGTTTTTCTGACATTCTATTCATAGTCGAAAAGAATGAGCGTGGCTACCTGGAGTGGATGATCCCCGTCCTCATACTAATTGGGATCCTGGTGATCATTGCATATATAGGAATTGCCAGACATAAGAAAGGTGAGCCCAATATCTGATTATACACAGCAGCAACTCCATGCAAGCAAAGCTGCAGTATAAAGTTAAGGGGAGGGACAGAATAGAGCCTGATCCCTTGGTGGACTTTATTTAAAACCACCTCAGATCCAAAAGAAAATTAAATGGCATTAAGGTCACCAGTCCTTGCTTTGTCCTAACAAAGCAGAACTACACTGTAAGACATGAGGGCATGAAACTAATGGACAATCATCATAATACTGCTCCTATGTACAAGAATATAACTACTATAATACTGCTCCTATGTACAAGAATATAACTAGTATAATACTGCTCCTATGTACAAGAATATAACTACTATAATACTGCTCCTATGTACAAGAATATAACTACTATAATACTGCTCCTATGTACAAGAATATAACTACTATAATACTGCTCCTATGTACAAGAATATAACTACTATAATACTGCTCCTATGTACAAGAATATAACTACTATAATACTGCTCCTATGTACAAGAATATAACTACTATAATACTGCTCCTATGTACAAGAATATAACTACTATAATACTGCCCTATGTACAAGAATATAACTACTATAATACTGCTCCTAATGTACAAGAATATAAACTAACTATAATACTGCTCCTATGTACAAGACTATAACTACTATAATACTGATCCTATGTACAAGAATATAACTACTATAATACTGCTCCTATGTACAAGAATATAACTACTATAATACTGCTCCTATGTACAAGAATATAACTACTATAATACTGCTCCTATGTACAAGATATAACTACTATAATACTGCTCCTATTGTACAAGAATATAACTACTATAATACGCTCCTATGTACAAGAATATAACTACTATAATACTGCTCCTATGTACAAGAATATAACTACTATAATACTGCTCCTATGTACAAGAATATAACTGCTATAATACTGCTCCTAGTACAAGAATATAACTACTATAATACTGCTCCTATGTACAAGAATATAACTACTATAATACTGCTCCTATGTACGAAGAATATAACTACTATAATACTGCTCCTATGTACAAAGAATATAACTACTATAATACTGCCTCCTATGTACAAGAATATAACTACTATAATACTGCTCCTATGTACAAGATATAACTACTATAATACTGCTCCTATGTACAAGAATATAACTACTATAATACTGCTCCTATGTACAAGAATATAACTCTAATACTGCTATGTAAAATAATAATACTGCTCCTATGTACAAGAATATAACTACTATAATACTGCTCCTATGTACAAGAATATAACTACTATAATACTGCTCTATGTACAGAATATAACTACTATAATACTGCTCCTATGTACAAGAAATATAACTAACTATAATACTGCTCCTATGTACAAGAATATAACTACTATAATACTGCTCCTATGTACAAGAATATAACTACTATAAATACTGCCTCCTATGTACAAGAATATAACTACTATAATACTGCTTCCTATGTACAAGAATATAACTACTATAATACTGCTCCTATGTACAAGAATATAACTACTATAATACTGCTCCTATGTACAGAAATATAACTATATAATACTGCTCCTATGTACAGGAATATAACTACTATAATACTGCTCCTATGTACAGGAACTTTATTGTAAGAAATAACTACTATATACTGCTCCTATGTACAAGATATACTACTATAATACTGCTCCTATGTACAGGAATATAACTACTATAATACTGCTCCTATGTACAAGAATATAACTACTATAATACTGCTCCTATGTACAAGAATATAACTACTATAATACTGCTTCCTATGTACAAGAATATAACTACTATATACTGCTCCTATGTACAAGAATATACTACTATAATACTGCTCCTATGTATAGAACTTACTATATATACTGCTCCTATGTAAGAATATAACTACTATAATACTGCTCCTATGTACAAGAATATAACTACTATAATACTGCTCCTATGTAAAGAATTAACTATAATACTGCTCCATGTACAAGAATATAACTACTATAATACTGCTCCTATGTACAAGAATATAACTACTATAATACTGCTCCTATGTACAAGAATATAACTACTATAATACTGCTCCTATGTACAAGAATATAACTACTATAATAACTGCTCCTATGTACAAGAATATAACTACTATAATACTGCCTCCTATGTACAAGAATATAACTACTATAATACTGCTCCAATGTACAAGAATATAACTACTATAATACTGCTCCTATATACAAGAATATAACTACTATAATCTGCTCCTATGTACAAGAATATAACTACTATAATACTGCCTCTATGTACAGAATATAACTACTATAATACTGCCTCCTATGTACAAGAATAAACTACTATAATACTGCCTCCTATGTACAGAAATATAACTACTATAATACTACCTCCTATGTACAAGAATATAACTACTATAATACTGCTCCTATGTACAAGAATTATAATACTACTAAAATACTGCTCCTATGTACAAGAATATAACTACTATAATACTACTCCTATGTACAAGAATATAACTACTATAATATACTGCTCCTATATACAAGAATATAACTACTTAATACTGCTCTATGTACAAGAATATAACTACTATAATACTGCTCCTATGTACAAGAATATAACTACTATAATACTGCCTCCTATGTACAAGAATATAACTACTATAATACTGCTCCTATGTATAAGAATATAACTTCTATAATACTGCTCCTATGTACAAGAATATAACTACTATAATACTGCTCCTATATACAAGAATATAACTACTATAATACTGCCTCCTATGTACAAGAATATAACTACTATAATACTGCCTCCTATGTACAAGAATATAACTACTATAATACTGCCTCCTATGTACAAGAATATAACTACTATAATACTGCTCCTATGTACAAGAATATAACTACTATAATACTGCCTCCTATGTACAAGAATACAAATGTTATAATACTGCTGTGTACTATAATGGATATGAATTTATTGTCCATTATGGTGGCTGTATATTATATTATTATCTTTAGGTAGGGCGAGGCATCAGGAGGATTACTATTGTGGTGTTGGACCAATAAATGGAAGAGAAGGTGAGTAGAAGACGTTCTGCTGCTGCCCTTTAAATTACTGTGGAGCTCTGCAGATTCTGTATGAGCAGGGGGTGAAAGCAAAGATTCTAATGCAAATGTTATGTGTTGATTTCTAACAATAATCTGTTTTCCCTTAGTCCTAACAGCAGCACAGTACTAGGGTATTTCTGTCCCTGTGACAGTTTAGAAACCCTTGACCCTATATAAGGATTTCTAGCCCCTCCCACCCCGTGCTCATTATAAAGAAGTACAGCTGCATGTCACATCTGATGCAGCAGGAGCAGGCATTAATCATCCCTAACAAAATTAGGTGAATCAGAGTTCAGAACTAAGCAAGTCTAATGGCAGCCATAAACTATCTACCCAAGGTAGGTATGGCTGCCAGGGGTGGAATGGGAACTTAACTTGGCCCCATATTGTACGCTGGTCCAAAACTGACAGGAGGCGAGGCCAGCTCAAGATAGGCAAGGACAAGCCAAGCAAGTAGGGGCAAGTCAAGTGGGAAGGGTGAATTCATGTAGGCAGAGAAAACTCAAGTAGGCTTGAGAAAATCAAGTAGGCATGGACAAAAGAAGTAGGCAGGGGCAAGTCAAGTAGGCATGAGCAAATCATGGAGGCATGGGCAAAACAAGTAGGCAGCGGCACGTCAAGTAGGCAGGGACAACGCAAGTAGGCAGAGGCAAATCAAGGAGGTATGGGCAAAACAAGTAGGCAGGGGCAGCTCAAGTAGGAAGGAACAAGTCAAGTAGGCAGGTACTCTAGTAGGCAGGGACAACTTAAGTAGCCAGGGGCAGCTCAAGTCCAGTAGGTAGGGACAACTAAAGTAGGCAGGGCAGCTCAAGTCCAGTAGGTAGGGACAACTAAAGTAGGCAGGGCAGCTCAAATAGGTATAGGCAAATCAAGGAGGCAGGGCAGCTCAAGTAGGAAGGGACAAGTCAAGTAGGCAGGGACAGCTTAAGTAGGGAAGGGACAAGTCAAGTCAGCAGGGACAAGTCAGTCAGCAGGGATAACTCTAGTAGACAGGGGCCGCTCAAGTCAGTAGGCAGAGACAAGTCAAGTCGGCAGGGAAAGCTCAAGTAGGCAGGGAGAAGTCAAGTTGGCAGGGACAACTCAAGTAGGAATGGACAAGTCAAGTAGGCAGGGACAACTCAAGTAGGAAGGGACAAGTCAAGTAGGCAGGGACAACTCAAGTAGGAAGGGACAAGTCAAGTAGGCAGGGACAGCTCAAGTAGGAAGGGACAAGTCAAGTAGGCAGGGACAGCTCAAGTAGGAAGGGACAGTTCAAGTAGGAAGGGACACGTCAAGTAGGCAGGGGCAGCTCAAGTAGGAAGGGACAAGTCAAGTCAGCAGGGATAAGTCAAGTGGGCAGGGACAACTCTAGTAGGCAGGGGCAGCTCAAGTCCAGTAGGCAGGAATAACTCAAGTAGGCAGTGACAACTGAAATAGGCCTGGGCACAACAAGTAGGAAGGGACAACTCAAGTAGGCAGGGACAAGTCAAGTAGGAAGGGACAAGTCAAGTAGGAAGGGACAAGTCAAGTAGGAAGGGACAAGTCAAGTAGGCAGGGACAGCTCAAGTAGGAAGGGACAAGTCAAGTGGGCAGGGACAGCTCTAGTAGGCAGGGACAGCTGAAATAGACATGGGCAAAACAAGGAGGCAGGGACAAGTCAAGTCGGCAGGGTCAACTCAAGTAGGCAGGGACAAGCACTGTTGGTTAGGACTTAAGGGAAATATAAGTGTCTCCTGTTTGTAGATGGGACTACGCGCTGCGAGGATCAGGACATACAGTACTGCAGTGTGATGCTGAATGGACCAACCAGAGGTAAGTGTTCTCATAAGAACGGTAAACTTTTGTTCTCTGATGTCATCCGCCTGATGTTAATGACTGCAGTATGTCCAGGAACATCGTTCAGAATCAGGACAATTCCCGCAGTATTGACCTCTACAAATAAAACCGATGAAATTGAAAAATCTCCCCCCCCCCCCCAAATCTTCTGAAAGTAGACGTCCGACACATCAAAAGCCTCTCGGCACTTTACACATTGCATGTAATTTTGTGTCAAAATGTAATTTTTCATAAAAATTGCATAAAAGTTGACGATTATGGGTAAAAGTATAACCCAAGCAGAAAGTTACATGCACCGCTCCCCCTAGAAATAGAAGTCCAGCCCGTGCAGAGTTCATACATATAACTCAGGCCTAAAGTCACCCAAAAAAGTAACAACCTATAAAATACGACGATTACAGTCCTTAAAAACATAAGTGCACCCCCAAAACCTATATATTTCCTAAATACGGACCACCTGAATGCAGCCGCCTTGACGGACTGCCATGTGCTCTCTGATTAATGGTGGGGATGATTACATGCACCGTTAAGTCCATGTTACCCTCCCTTGGAGCCATGTACGCTTAGGCCTAGTTCACACTTCAGTGATTTGGTCAGTGATTGTGAGCCAAAACCAAAAGTAATTGCTATACAGAGATAAAGTAAAGTGGAACGATTTGCTCCTGTTCTGTGTTCTTAACCCGCACCTTGCTTTGGCTCACAATCATTGATGAAAATGACTGACAAATGACTCAGGTGTGAACTAGGCCTCATACAGGAAGATTAGGGTCTAATACCCTCATTTCTTCTCCAGCCTGTAAGCACGTCACCCATTGACCCACCTGTCACATGGCTGCTTTGATATCTCAGGTGGTGCAGCAGCTAATGATGTGAGTCAGATCTTGTTTTAAATCTGACAATCTAAGCTTTAAAACAAGACAAGGATCAAATGGTTAGTCACCACAAAGTCAGAGATACAGCCTATAGAATTTGAGTCGGAAGTGAGAGCTGCAGATATCTTAACGGTTGTATCTCGTAATTAGAGATGACCGAGCATGCTCGGGTGGAATTTGCGTGTGCTTTTTTAAATCTGCACGCTAATTCATACGCATATTTTAGTATGTACACTAATGTGTACGCATTTTATAAATTAGTACTCTAATGCGTACTTATTTATAAAATGTGTACGCATTAGTGTACATACTAAAATATGCGTATGAATTAGCTTGCAGATTGGAAAAAGCGCACGCAAATTCCACCCGAGCATGCTCGCTCATCTCTACTTGTAATGTTTCACGGCTACCCCTGGGGTTCTGGTCTTGTTTTAAAGTTTAGACTGTCAGTTTTAAAAAAAGACAGGGTTGTATATCTAGCTGCTACATGGCCTTAGATCCAGACATCAATGGCAAAGACATATGAGATAGTACTCAAGTGCCACCCTGTGAGGACATATGAGATATGTCCCTGGCAGGTGGATTAAGCACTGAACCCTCACACTGTGTCAGTCTAATGCACTTATGTTTGCTGTTCCAGCTGTCATCAGGACTGAAGAGTCGGTGGAATACATGAAAGTGGCGACAAAAAGATCCTGGTACGATCAATTCGGGTAAAAAAAGAATTGTAGGACTGTCCATACTTAGTTACTATGTATCGGTCTAAACAGCTCTCTGCAGACTCCAAACTGACACATATTACCTGCACTGATACACTGTAACAACCAGGACAAAACACAGATTTGTGCTGTTGACTTTCGCTCACAGAACATTGTCTGCACCGACACACAGTAAAAAACCCTCCGCTATACGTCAGGACGGCTTTTCAGCCTCTGAACGTTAAAAAGTTTTCTGGCATATTGATATGATATGCCATAAATGTATGAGAACTGTGGCTCCCCGCTCCTGCCTGAAGAACAGAACCCGGCATAACCATATATCCCAGATACGAATACCATTTAGCTGATGCACTAGGGGGAGCTACCTGCTGAGGGATTTTATACAGCTTCCACAGAATTCTACAATAAATCTGTATGTAGTGAGCTCCCCTAAGTGGTGACTGGTCTTATAAGTAGCTCTTAGTGGTGGCTGTATAATCTGTATGTAGTGAGCTCCCTCTAGTGGTGGCTGTATAATCTGTATGTAGTGAGCTCCCTCTAGTGGTGGCTGTATAATCTGTATGTAGTGAGCTCCCTCTAGTGGTGACTGTATAATCTGTATGTAGTGAGCTCCCTCTAGTGGTGGCTGTATAATCTGTATGTAGTGAGCTCCCTCTAGTGGTGGCTGTATAATCTGTATGTAGTGAGCTCCCTCTAGTGGTGGCTGTATAATCTGTATGTAGTGAGCTCCCTCTAGTGGTGACTGTATAATCTGTATGTAGTGAGCTCCCTCTAGTGGTGGCTGTATAATCTGTATGTAGTGAGCTCCCTCTAGTGGTGGCTGTATAATCTGTATGTAGTGAGCTCCCTCTAGTGGTGGCTGTATAATCTGTATGTAGTGAGCTCCCTCTAGTGGTGGCTGTATAATCTGTATGTAGTGAGCTCCCTCTAGTGGTGGCTGTATATAATCTGTATGTAGTGAGCTCCCTCTAGTGGTGGCTGTATAATCTGTATGTAGTGAGCTCCCTCTAGTGGTGGCTGTATAATCTGTATGTAGTGAGCTCCCTCTAGTGGTGGCTGTATAATCTGTATGTAGTGAGCTCCCTCTAGTGGTGGCTGTATAATCTGTATGTAGTGAGCTCCCTCTAGTGGTGGCTGTATAATCTGTATGTAGTGAGCTCCCTCTAGTGGTGGCTGTATAATCTGTATAATCTGTATATCTGTAGTGAGCTCCCTCTAGTGGTGGCTGTATAATCTGTATGTAGTGAGCTCCCCTCTAGTGGTGGCTGTATAATCTGTATGTAGTGAGCTCCCTCTAGTGGTGCTGTATAAATCTGTATGTAGTGAGCTCCCTCTAGTGGTGGCTGTATAATCTGTATGTAGTGAGCTCCCTCTAGTGGTGACTGTATAATCTGTATGTAGTGAGCTCCCCTCTAGTGGTGGCTGTATAATCTGTATGTAGTGAGCTCCCTCTAGTGGTGGCTGTATAATCTGTATGTAGTGAGCTCTCCTCTAGTGGTGGCTGTATAATCTGTATGTAGTGAGCTCCCTCTAGTGGTGGCTGTATAATCTGTATGTAGTGTGAGCTCCCTCTAGTGGTGACTGTATAATCTGTATGTAGTGAGCTCCCTCTAGTGGTGGCTGTATAATCTGTATGTAGTGAGCTCCCTCTAGTGGTGACTGTATAATCTGTATGTAGTGAGCTCCCTCTAGTGGTGGCTGTATAATCTGTATGTAGTGAGCTCCCTCTAGTGGTGGCTGTATAATCTGTATGTAGTGAGCTCCCTCTAGTGGTGTGCTGTATAATCTGTATGTAGTGAGCTCCCTCTAGTGGTGACTGTATAATCTGTATGTAGTGAGCTCCCTCTAGTGGTGGCTGTATAATCTGTATGTAGTGAGCTCCCTCTAGTGGTGGCTGTATAATCTGTATGTAGTGAGCTCCCTCTAGTGGTGCTGTATAATCTGTATGTATGAGCTCCCTCTAGTGGTGGCTGTATATCTGTATGTAGTGAGCTCCCCTAGTGGTGGCTGTATATCTGTATGTGCTCCAGTGTGGCTGTAGTGAGCTCTCTCTAGTGGTGCTGTATAATTTGTATGTAGTGAGCTCCCTCTAGTAGTGGCTGTTAATCTGTAGTACTCCTCTAGTGGTTGTATAATCTGTATGTAATGAGCTCCCTCTAGTTGGCTGTATAATCTGTATGTAGTGAGCTCCCTCTAGTGGTGGCTGTATAATCTGTATGTAGTGAGCTCCCCTCTAGTGGTGCTGTATATGTATGTATGAACTCCCTCTAGTGGTGGCTGATATAATCTGTATGTAGTGAGCTCCTCTAGTGGTGGCTGTATAATCTGTATGTAGTAGTGAGCTCCCTCTAGTGGTGTGTATAATCTGTATAATGAGCTCTGTGGATGTATAATCTGATGTAGTGAGCTCCCTAGTGGTGGCTGTATAATCTGTATGTAGTGAGCTCCCTCTAGTGTGGTGTATAATCTTGTTAGTGAGCTCCCTCTAGTGGTGGCTGTAATAATTGTATGTGTAGTGAGCTCCCTCTAGTGGTGGCTGTATAATCTGTATGTAGTGAGCTCCCTCTAGTGGTGACTGTATAATTCTGTATGTAGTGAGCTCCTCTAGTGTGGCTGTATAATCTGTATGTAGAGCTCCCTCTAGTGGTATCTGTATGTACTCTTCTATGTAGTGAGCCCCTCTAGTGGGCTGGTATAATCTGTATGTAGTGAGCTCCCTCTAGTGGTGGCTGTATAATCTGTGTGTAGTGAGCTCCTCTAGTGGCTGTAAATCTATGTTAGTGAGCTCCCTCTAGTGGTGCTGTATAATCTGTATGTAGTGAGCTCCCTCTAGTGGTGGCTGTTATAATCTGTATATAGTGAGCTCCCTCTAGTGGTGGCTGTATAATCTGTATGTAGTGAGCTCCCTCTAGTGGTGGCTGTATAATCTGTATGTAGTGAGTCCCTCTAGTGGTGGCTGTATAATCTGTATATAGTGAAGCTCCCTCTAGTGGTGGCTGTATAATCTGTATGTAGTGAGCTCCCTCTAGTGGTGGCTGTATAATCTGTATGTAGTGAGCTCCCTCTAGTGGTGGCTGTATAATCTGTATGTAGTTGAGCTCCCTCTAGTGGTGGCTGTATAATCTGTATGTATGAGCTCCTCTATGGCTGTATGTATATCTGTATATTAGTGAGCTCCCTCTAGTGGTGGCTGTATAATCTGTATGTAGTGAGCTCCCTCTAGTGGTGGCTGTATATAATCTGTATGTAGTGAGCTCCCTCTAGTGGTGGCTGTATAATCTGTATGTAGTCTCTCTAGTGGTGGCTGTATAATCTGTATGTAGTGAGCTCCCTCTAGTGGTGGCTGTATAATCTGTATGTAGTGAGCTCCCTCTAGTGGTGGCTGTATAATCTGTATGTAGTGAGCTCCCTCTAGTGGTGGCTGTATAATCTGTATGTAGTGAGCTCCCTCTAGTGGTGGCTGTATAATCTGTATGTAGTGAGCTCCCTCTAGTGGTGGCTTATTATAATCTACTATGTAGTGAGCTCCCTTCTAAGTGGTGGGGACTATAATCCTGTATGTAGTGAGCTCCCTTCTAGTGGTTACTGAAGTTAGCCAGAATGTTTATTAATGTAACCAGTCTCTATGCAGGAGGATTTGGAGCTTTTTGTGTCAGTAAAAACTATACGGGTAGGAGGACATGGTCTATTTCTATCCCAGGTTGTCGGGGCGGCCATGACACCTTCAGGGACCCCATAGGTTACTGTAACTAGAGGGCGAAGATGTGACTACACCCAGGTTTATTGCACAGAATTGCTGACGAGCGTCCCATCCTTGTTGTGTGGATGATGGGAGTATTCATTTCCTGAGTCTATAAATATTTACATGAAAGCCACCCTGTCTGAGACTTCTCTGCGGCAGGAAGTATTCTGAGGGACCAACCGCCCATGGGGCCAGCCGAGTCAACAGGGCCGACTGAACATGCACCCCCGGTGTCACCGCTCACAGATCGGGGGGCATCTCCAGCACTTTGGGGTGATCTTACGTCCTCACAGTCTGCTAGCGGCGGTCATCTGCTGAGTCAGGAACGCTCTCAGTTTTGAGATGTGTACTGTCTCTTTAATGGTGGTGTCGCGGTTGCGCAGGTGGAGAAGACCGCTTTCCAGCGTGACGTCGCTCACCAGCGCGGTGAACATGGCGCCCATCTCATCGTACCTGAAACACATAGGAGGATGAGGCGGGGGGGGCACACTTCAGCTCCTGTAATCCGGCATCTGACAACCCTGTAATCCAGTATACGGGATAATCCCCCCCCCCCTCGAATGGCGCTGGACGCAGCACTCCCATCATCCCTCCACTCACTTCATGAACAGCTGCTCCATCGACGTCTGCACCGTGTCCAAGTATCCGGGCCAGACGGCGATCCCGCTCCCCCGCAGCTCCGCCGACAACCCCTGACAAACCTGAGAGACGAAACTAACAACCATCACAGGGGTGTCGGATTAAAGGACCAGATTCATGCACATCTGATAATCCGGAGGCCATGAGGAACTTCCGGTAGAGAGGTGTACGCACCAGCCGCAGATCCACAGCCGGGCCCTTCCCCAAATCCACCGCCACTTTAACGGGGGCCAAAGACGGGTGAATCTTCAACACCTGAGACGCAGGAGACAAGATGGCGGCACTTATATAACTGACCACCGCGAGGCCTCCCCCCACAGCAGAAGACAACTTACCGCCCTCTGCGGCTCCTTCCCCCGCGGGGACAGCGCGTCCGACAGGTACGCCAGCAAACCGCGGTCCAGATCGCTGCTCAGGCACAACACATGCGGGATGATGGACCTCCTGCCGTCCCGACCCTGAAGAGGAGACCAGGATGAGGACATAAAACCTAAAATCCTGGTAATCCGGCAGTCAGATAATCCAGAAAATCTGATAATCTGGCACAGGACTGCAAAACGTCTGCAGTCACATGACCACGATAATCCCGATGTCTGCAGTCACATGACCAGGATAATCCAGATGTCTGCAGTCACATGACCACGATAATCCCGATGTCTGCAGTCACATGACCAAGATAATCCAGATGTCTGAAGTCACATGACCAAGATAATCCAGATGTCTGCAGTCACATGACCAAGATAATCCAGATGTCTGCAGTCACATGACCAAGATAATCCAGAAGTCTGCTGTCACATGACCAGGATAATCCAGATGTCTGCTGTCACATGACCAAGATAATCCAGATGTCTGCAGTCACATGACCAAGATAATCCAGATGTCTGCAGTCACATGACCAAGATAATCCAGATGTCTGCTGTCACATGACCAAGATAATCCAGATGTCTGCAGTCACATGACCAGGATAATCCCGATGTCTGCAGTCACATGACCAGGATAATCCCGATGTCTGAAGTCACATGACCACGATAATCCCGATGTCTGCAGTCACATGACCAGGATAATCCAGATGTCTGCAGTCACATGACCAAGATAATCCAGATGTCTGCAGTCACATGACCAGGATAATCCAGATGTCTGCAGTCACATGACCAGGATAATCCAGATGTCTGAAGTCACATGACCAAGATAATCCAGATGTCTGAAGTCACATGACCACGATAATCCAGATGTCTGAAGTCACATGACCAAGATAATCCAGATGTCTGAAGTCACATGACCAAGATAATCCAGAAGTCTGAAGTCACATGACCAGGATAATCCAGATGTCTGCAGTCACATGACCAGGATAATCCAGATGTCTGCAGTCACATGACCAGGATAATCCAGATGTCTGCAGTCACATGACCAGGATAATCCAGATGTCTGCAGTCACATGACCAGGATAATCCAGATGTCTGCAGTCACATGACCAAGATAATCCAGATGTCTGAAGTCACATGACCACGATAATCCAGATGTCTGCAGTCACATGACCACGATAATCCCCATGTCTGCAGTCACATGACCAAGATAATCCAGATGTCTGCAGTCACATGACCAGGATAATCCAGAACATCTGATAATCCGACACCTATTATCTATGATGATACGACCACGCTCAGGTACGTACGTGGAGTTTGGCGTCGGCCCCCGCGTGCGCCCGTGTGAGGGCGGAGTCATCCATCATGCGCAGCGTCTCCACCGGTTCCTTCCCCCAGGGAAAGTTGTAGTTTATAAGAAGCGTCTTCACTCCTTCGCCATCTTGGTGGTCGCTGCTGCTGAATCCAGACGGGACCTGAGCAAACTGAGGGACACAGGTATCATCACCAGATATCGGACTTCAACGATGGATGGGTGCCACCACTCACCCTGCGCACCACAGCAGCCAGTGCCACCACTCACCCTGCGCACCACAGCAGCCAGTGCCACCACTCACCCTGCGCACCACAGCAGCCAGTGCCACCACTCACCCTGCGCACCACAGCAGCCAGTGCCGCCACTCACCCTGCGCACCACAGCAGCCAGTGCCACCACAGCAGCCGGTGCCACCACTCACTCTGCGCACCACAGCAGCCGGTGCCACCACTCACCCTGCGCACCACAGCAGCCGGTGCCACCACTCACCCTGCGCACCACAGCAGCCGGTGCCACCACTCACCCTGCGCACCACAGCAGCCAGTGCCACCACTCACCCTGCGCCACCACAGCAGCCGGTGCCACCACAGCAGCCAGTGCCACCACTCACCCTGCGCCACCACAGCAGCCGGTGCCACCACAGCAGCCAGTGCCACCACTCACCCTGCGCCACCACAGCAGCCGGTGCCTCAGCCAGTAGTCGCGCCATTGAGACAGCGTTTTTGCAGAGCTGAACCAGCAGAGCGACGCCACCGTCCTCTCTCCAGTCCTGAAATGAGTAAAGACAGCGGGTGTCACAATCTGGGCCCCAAAGTTCAAGTCAGGGGCCCCAACTGTAATGTGATGAGTTACACTGTGACCGCTCTCCCCGGGTCACTCAGCAGGAGGTTCTGTGGGCACAGCGCCCCCCGCTGGAGGTGGTGAAAACGTTGCTGACACCCGGAGAACCCACCTGGCGGATACGCACCGAGCATGACGGGCGCCATTGTCGTGTAGACCCAGGACAGGGGGAAAGCACTTTCCCAGCTCTGCTATACCGAACGGCAGCTTCCGGTTCAGCAGCTCCAGGCAGGCGGTGTAGTGCGACAGGGCACCTGCAGCGCAGGACAGAAGAGGGGGTCAGTTACATGATCCCGTTCTACAACCAATTTGCTCTTCGGTCCCTCATTATTTTCAAGATCTCTGCTTGCTGTCAGCGAAAGGGAACCTGTACACAATACATCACGGGTACAAATCTCTCTCCTGTGTCAGTCTGGACTGATACACTGTAACAAACCCTCAGCTCTGAGTTTATGGGTTCTGCTACAATGTATCAGTCCAGAAGATTGTCGAGACTGGAGCTGTAAGGAGCAATGCCTGGTGTTAATTCACTGACAGCAAGCACACTGGGGCTCATTACCATGCAGCAGGTCCTGGCGCAGGGTGTTGTGCTGGCGCTCGTCAGTCGGGTGTATTGTTGGTGACGCCCCCTGGAGGGCGGTGTCGATGGGCAGGACCTGCTCCCGGTTCAGCACCACCATGTTCCACCACTCGTTTATGATGTTCTTCTTCATCTCGACGCCCAGAGGACCGAGGCCTCCCCCGAGAACGGAGGCCGCGCTCAGCCCCTCCCCCAGGAAAAAGCGCCGGCGCCGACACACGTCTAACAGGACGTCCTGGGTCCGATCCGAGGACGCGGCCGCACATAACCTGACGGGAGGACGCAGGAAACCTCGCCACGACTGCAGGAGGGAGACGCTCCCCCGGAACACACAGGAAGACATCGCGGACTTCAGTCATGTGACGCTGATCAGTCGCCACCGCGGGAAACCAGTGTCCGGAGCGCAAAGAGATCCATTCTGTGCGGGGAGAGACCACGCAGTTCACTCCAGAGCTGCACTCACTATTCTGCTGGGTATGGAAAGCCCCAGTACAGGAGACTGTATGTCCAGCATGCTGACTGCTTCCCATAAAAAGCAGAATAGAGAGCGCAGCTCTGGAGAGAAATGCGATATAGTTACAGCTTACATGCTGGGAGTTGTAGTCCTACAAGAGCTAATGAGTTACAGGTTAGAAATTATATTGTAGCAGGGTCCGTGGAAGATGACCGGAAAGTTCTTTATAATGTGGCAATATCCTTATAATGGTACAGTGGGGGAGGGGCTATTACTACCAGGGTCCATGTGACCTGTAATATCCCTATAATGGTACAGTGGGGGAGGGGCTATTACTACCAGGGTCCATGTGACTTGTAATATCCTTATAATGGTACAGTGGGGGAGGGGCTATTACTACCAGGGTCCATGTGACTTGTAATATCCTTATAATGGTACAGTGGGGGAGGGGCTATTACTACCAGGGTCCATGTGACTTGTAATATCCTTATAATGGTACAGTGGGGAGGGGCTATTACTACCAGGGTCCATGTGACCTGTAATATCCCTATAATGGTACAGTGGGGGAGGGGCTATTACTACCAGGGTCCATGTGACTTGTAATATCCTTATAATGGTACAGTGGGGGAGGGGCTATTACTACCAGGGTCCATGTGACCTGTAATATCCTTATAATGGTACAGTGGGGGAGGGGCTATTACTACCAGGGTCTGTAATAGCCTTATAATGTTCCAGACAGCACACAAATATGATCACTTCTAGCTATTCTGACTAGAAATCACTATTTCCCGGCTCTGTCTTATATTTTACATCAGTGACATCACTACTGGTCAGATAGAAGAGGTTATTACGGCACCCGGGCGGGATAAAGTGTCCAGACACCACGAATTACTGGACCCACAGACCGGCGTCCTGACCTGCACGCTCCTCACCGCTTCCTTCATGTGATTTCAAAAGAGGCGGCACCTGTGCGTTCCAAGCCTCGGCGCTAAGCACGTCGTGCGTTCCAAGCCTCGACGCAAAAGAAGTCGTGCGTTCCACGCCTCAATGCGCAGCACCTTGCGCGTTCCACGCCTCAGCGTCATACCTACCCTGCGTACTTCTATAATATGTCGTGCGTCTTCACCCCACCCTGGTGACGTCATACATCGTTGCCCTGTACCCCGCCCTAATACGGCAAACTCTAGCCCCCTCCAACCGAATATCCGGCACACTGGGCATTCTTACGATGTTGGGCGTCACCTCACTAGGATGATGTAATCCGGTGCGCATGCGCGACAGTCTCAGTTCGTTACGCCACTGAATTAAACGTTTATCTTATTTCTGGGCCATGAGATGATTAATGGCGGATCCCTCACAGTCCTACAGATGGGATCAGACTCCTCAGGACCCTAGCACTCATCCTGTGGACGCCCCCCACAGTATATACCTACAGACAGTCCACCAGCAACAAGGTGTTGGGGAAGCAGTAGGATCAGTATGCCCGATCGTTTGTACAACCTAAACCTGAAGGAGGAGGACGCATCTGGAGATCTTATTCCCATCCATAAACCCCAGGCAGCCACGTTTTCCACCCTCACCCTCAGGCAGGGGTGTTGCTAGGGTCTCAAAAGATCCGGGGCCCAAGCCCCAATGAATATGGCCCAATTCTCTAAGTCGACCACCTGCCCGCCCTCCTATTGTTCCCCCAGTGGTAATAAAGCTCCCTACAGACCCCTCAGTTGTAATATGGCCCCCTATTGTTCCCCCAGTGGTAATAAAGCTCTGTACAGATCCCCCATAGTGCTCTTATAGATCTGCCTTATTTCTACTAAGTTCCTCCTATAGAGGCCCCAGTAGTAACAAGAACATCTATAATGTCCCCTGGATTTATAATACCCCCACAAGTGCCCCAGTATTTATATCGGCCCCTCCTGTTATAATGCTCACCCTGAAGTGCCCCCAGTATTTATATCGCCCCTCCTGTTATAATGCTCACCCTGAAGTGGCCCCCAGTATTTAGATCACCCCTTCTGTTATAATGCTCAACCCTGAAGTGCCCCCCAGTATTTATATCACCCCTCCTGTTATAATGCTCACCCTGAAGTGCTCCCTAGTATTTATATCACCCCTCCTGTTATAATGCTCACCCTGAAGTGCCCCCTATTATTTATAATCCCTCCTGTTATAATGCTCACCCTGAAGTGCCCCCAGTTTATGCCCCTGTATATTATATCGCCCCTCCTGTTATAATGCTCACCCTGAAGTGCCCCCAGTATTTTATATCGCCCCTCCTGTTATAATGCTCACCCTGAAGTGCCCCCAGTATTTATATCGCCCCTTCTGTTATAATGCTCACCCTGAAGTGCCCCCAGTATTTATATCATCCACCTGTATAATGCTCACCCTGAAGTGCCCCTAGTATTATATCACCCCTCCTGTTATAATGCTCACCCTGAAGTGCCCCAGTATTATATCACCCCTCCTGTTATAATGCTCACCCTGAAGTGCCCCCAGTATTTATATCGCCCCTTCTGTTATAATGCTCACCCTGAAGTGCCCCCAGTATTTATATCACCCCTCCTGTTATAATGCTCACCCTGAAGTACCCCCAGTATTTATATCGCCCCTCCTGTTATAATGCTCACCCTGAAGTGCCCCCAGTATTTATATCACCCCTCCTGTTATAATGCTCACCCTGAAGTGCCCCAGTATTTATATCACCCCTCCTGTTATAATGCTCACCCTGAAGGGCCCCCAGTATTTATATCGCCCCTCCTGTTTATAATGCTCACCCTGAAGTGCCCCCAGTATTTATATCATCCATCCTGTTATAATGCTCACCCTGAAGTGCCCCCAGTATTTATATCACCCCTTCTGTTATAATGCTCACCCTGAAGTGCCCCCAGTATTTAATCACCCCTCCTGTTATAATGCTCACCCTGAAGTGCCCCAGTATTTATATCACCCCTCCTGTTATAATGCTCACCCTGAAGTGCCCCCAGTATTTATATCACCCCTCCTGTTATAATGCTCACCCTGAAGTGCCCCCAGTATTTATATCGCCCCTTCTGTTATAATGCTCACCCTGAAGTGCCCCCAGTATTTATATCACCCCTCCTGTTATAATGCTCACCCTGAAGTGCCCCCCAGTAATTTATATCACCCCTCCTGTTATAATGCTCACCCTGAAGGCCCCCAGTATTTATAATCGCCCCTCCTGTTATAATGCTCACCCTGAAGTGCCCCCAGTATTTATATCATCCATCCTGTTATAATGCTCACCCTGAAGTGCCCCAGTATTTATATCACCCTTCTGTTTATAATGCCTCACCCTGAAGTGCCCCCCAGTATTATATCACCCCTCCTGTTATAAATGCTCACCCTGAAGTGCCCCCAGTATTTATATCACCCCTCCTGTTATAATGCTCACCCTGAAGTGCCCCCAGTATTTATATCACCCCTCCTGTTATAATGCTCACCCTGAAGTGCCCCAGTATTTATATCGCCCCTCCTGTTATAATGCTCACCCTGAAGTGCCCCCAGTATTTATATCACCCCTCCTGTTTATAATGCTCACCCTGAAGTGGCCCCAGTATTTATATCATCCATCCTGTTATAATGCTCACCCTGAAGTGCCCCCAGTATTTATATCATTCATCCTGTTATAATGCTCACCCTGAAGTGCCCCCAGTATTTATATCACCCCTCCTGTTATAATGCTCACCCTGAAGTGCCCCCAGTATTTATATCACCCCTCCTGTTATAATGCTCACCCTGAAGTGCCCCCAGTATTTATATTCCTCCCTTTAGACCTCTCAGCAATGATGATTCCTCAGCCCCTCCTCCCCCATACAGTCCCATGTAAATATCTCTCTCTCAGCCCCCTCCAACACAGTCCCATGTAAATAGCATCACCCACTGAACATTCAGTCCCATGTAAATAACATCCCTGTCTTCAGCCCTAACATACAGTCCCAGTTAAATAACTACAACTCCCAGCATCACTCTGCCTTCACAGTACCTCACCTTATAGCTGCCATCAGCAGAGCTTCTTCATTCTTCACTGTGGAGCCTCTCCTGCACTGGTCACATGACATGTGACATCATCACAGGTCCTCAGCTACTGCACCGATCACATGACCTGTGATGCCACCACAGGTCCTACAGCTGGTGCGGTGCTTTAGATTCGATTGCATTGCAGTCCCGAGGATGGGAATACAGTTCTATCTAGCTGGCAGGCAGGACATTCAGGGCCTGGGAGGAAACATCAGGGGCCCAGGCCCCGAATGTTTTAGCCTAGCAACACCCCGCCCTCGGATACACACATTCCCAGGTAGGGGATGACTTCCCATGTCTGGTCATCTGTGGGATCAGGTAAGTACATCCCTGGGAGGAGCCGATAGCAGCCAACGCTAGGGAGGCTCGTCCCTGTATGTTTTGATCTGCACGACAGGGAGATGCAGCGGTGGCCGTGCGGCGCGACACAGGTGCTGAGGAGTGAGGCAAGTACAATCTGTGTGAGGGGCATTAAAGGGAGTTGGATAATCCCTTTAATTCATTCTAGAGGATCCAGTACAGGTGCAAGGAGCCACATCCTGACATCGGACCACATGACCCTGACCGCCCAATGGTTGGCTCACGACTTTAGAATAAGTCAGATTGGATGAATGTATCGGGGGGGATGTGATCTGTTTGGCGGGACACATCTATATTAGTGGCAGACACCCTCTGTATACAGGGCTGTAGCTGAGCATGGAGGCCGATTAATGGGGATGGAGCTTGTATAAAGCTTCTGGTAACGGCACTGGGCGACCGCATCGTTCTGCCAGCACCAAACATCCTTCCCATGCCGCAGATTGTGCCACCTAAACCAGGAACCATCCGGAGAAGCTATGGCGTCATGTGAACGCTCCCCTCATCTCCATAGGCAATCAATCCAGTCATCCTGGAGCACCTGCCTGGGGCGAGTACGGCCGTCCGGAAAACACGTCCGCGCCGTGAGCTGTAGGATGGCGACGTATGAGATAAACGGATGATCTAATCCAGAAGACTGGGCAGTGCCCGCCCCTGGCACCGACAGGAGCCTGGTTTCCATGTCTAACAGGAGATGGGTGAGGGTCAACCTTGTTATATACCTTTGGGGCCACAGAACAGGTGCAGCTTGGAGACCCCCAGCCTCTGAGCTTTACTGGGACCATCTCGGCCCATATTGGTTTCTGGGTCACCTGACACTCGGGCCTCTTATGGTAGCAGTATTGGGGGGGCTAAGGCGGACATTACCTTACATAAGGATCAACGCACCCAGCGGCTCAGCTGGTCTTCGACTACAACTCCCATTCACTTGTATGTGTGCATGCTGGGAGTTGTGGTTGGTACACTGGAGCCCCCTAGAATCAGCACAGGACACGTGTTGAGTTGAATGGTCTTTATTGAGGGCCATGCGCTGCCCCCGTTACAGTACGTCAATCACTGTACATGGACGTGAGAACACTGGCCGCGTCTTCTAGTACAAAAAAGAAACTAAAACGTCTTCAGGAATGTAGAGAAACAGTCAACTTAAATAGTGAGAAGTGCACTACAGTCACCGGGGGCGGGCAGCGGACCCACCACGTCCTGTCCAGACTTAAATAACCAAGAAAAAAAAACAAAAATTATAAAATTAAAAACCAAAATGGACACCGAGTGCGCGGCTCCTCACTGAGGGTAAGCCCCGGCCATGGCGTATCCTAGCATGGAGGGAGCGGCGGCAGTCACTGTGGCGGCTGTGGGGTAGGTGTACGCCTGCTGGGCCATCCCGTTCTGCATGGCGGCTGCGTACTGTTGGCTGGCGTCGTAGCCGTTCTGGTAGGTGCCGTTCTGGGCGGGCCGCTGGTACGCTCCTTGCACTGCCCCCTGCATGGCTGCGCCGTAGCCGTTGGCGTACGAGTTGCTGTTATACGACTGCGCTCCAAAGCCGTTCTGCTTGTTTCCAAAGTCCCTCTTAGCTCCGAACCCTCTGTTGAAATTCTCCCGATCCCCCCAACCCCGCTTGCCTGAAGAAAAGCGGTCACGACGGTCGTTCATTCCTCCTCTGCCTCTAAAGCGTCCTGCAAAGAAATACGAGAGACGTCAGCATCCGGAAATGAAGAGTCCTGGAGGATCTCAGTGACAAGTTCACTCCTGTGAATGCTGCTCTGGAGGGACTGGAGACCATGTTACACACTGGCCAGGAGGCAGCAGAGGTATAATTCCTCATTATGAATGCTGCTCTGGAGGGACTGGAGACCATGTTACACACTGGCCAGGAGGCAGCAGAGGTATAATGCCTCATCTGACTTATGAATGCTGCTCTCGAGGGACTAGAGACTTGGATTTACTCACTGACCTGGAGGTAGCAGTATAATTAATGCCTCATCTGACTTATGAATGCTGCTCTGGAGGGACCAGTCAGATTTACACACCAGCCAGAAGGTAGTGGTGGTATAACGCTGCATCTGAATTATGAATGCTGCTCTGGACGGACTGTAGACAGATTTACACTGTCCAGGAGGCGGCAGCAGTATAATGCCTCATTATGAATGCTGCTCTGGAGGGACTAGAGACTTGGCTTTAGACACTGGCCAGGAGGTAGCAGAGGTATAATGCCTCATCTGAATTATGAATTTTGCTCTGGAGGGACTAGACTTGGATTTACACACCAGCCAGAAGGTAGCGGCGGTATAACACTGCATCTGAATTATGAATGCTGCTCTGGACAAACTGGAGACTTGGATTTACACACTCGCCAGGAGGTAGCAGTGGTATAATGCCTCATCTGACTTCTGAATGCTGCTCTGGAGGGACTGGAGACTTGGATTTACACTGTCCAAGAGGCAGCAGCAGTATAATGCCTCATTATGAAGGCTGCTCTGGAGGGACTGGAGACCATGTTACACACTGGCCAGGAGGCAGCAGAGGTATAATGCCTCATCTGAATTATGATTGCTGCTCTGGGGGATTCTATGCTGCAGCTCTGGTAGTGATCAGCCCCTTACCTCTGTCCTCCACCAGCTGGAGCAGCTTGGGGTTGATTGTCTGGTTGGCCTCGCGGAGCACGGAGATGAGGTCGCCCACTTGTTTGACGTTGTTGGGGGTGAAGAAGGTGTAGGCAGTGCCCGTGTTGGTGCTGCGGGCCGTCCTCCCAATGCGGTGGATATAGTCCTCGGAGGAGTTAGGGTAGTCATAATTGATGACAAATTTCACATCTTCCACATCTGTAAAGTGTTGTAGTGCGGCCAACAGGAAGGAGCGAGCACACCACAACAGCCAGACCAGAAAGACAAGTTAGAGGGGGGACGAGACCTGAAGAAGGGGGCGAGGGCTGAAAAGAAGAAACGTTACCAAAGAAAGTCGTGACAGACCTACAGTGCATCACCCGACACATCTTACCCGACTCCCCTACCAATATCAAGTGACATCTGACAGCTTCTCCGCGGCACGGCCACCAAACGTGGCAGTAGCCTCCTCATGTGCTGCGTCCGAGGACCCTGGAGAGAACTTCACGTGGTCCTCACACGCACACTAGAAGCCAACGCTTCTCTTGCCAAGACCCAACAACCACGACTCCCCCCCGCTTGAGGATAGCAGACCAGCGGGTTGTTTTGTTCAGGGGTACACCCGTCTCGGCAAGAGGTCCCAAGAAGCCAGGGTTCACTTGAGAAATTTGTCGCCCTCAGGCAGGTCTCGACATGACGACTACGCTACAGGCGAGGGAGGATCGTGAAATCTCTGGAGTGCTGCTCCGCCTGCCCACATCTCTACCCACTCATGTGCCAGTACTCACCAATTTTTTTTTTTGTCTACAAAAGGCTTAGAACCACCAAGGACACCCGCTCTCCCCCGGCAAGTCTTGGCCGGCTCCTCGCTGAAACTCGCCTCAGGACGGATCACGAGTAACAGCGCTGAATGGCAAGCATGCAACAGTGCGGGATGGCGGTGGGGAAGAAGGGGTTAAATACAGAGTCTGCCTTTTGAAGATTACTGGCACACGATGACGGCATTTTTTTTTTCCACCTCTACTCGACTAGGAGCAGCCAGCCGATTTATCCACTAGTCCTCCGTCCCCCTCGAGTCCTCGGATTGTCATGCCTAGCCATGCCATAGAGACCGCACCTTGGTGAAAAACAAAACTCAAGAGAATTGAAGAGGTTAAAGAAAGCAAAAATCGACTTTCTTTAAAAAAAAATATTATATACATATATTACATGAAGAGGAGATGTGCCCAGCGGGGGGCGCTATACTGACCTAGACCTCGGGACGCAACGTCTGTGGCAATGAGGATGGGGGATTTGCCGTGTTTGAACTCTGCAGATACAAAGATGGAAGATCAGATCGATGTAATAGAGACGGCCATGAGAAAAAATCCGACACCAGAGCTGACACTCACCATTTAACACCCAGTCACGTTCCTGCTGGCTCTTGTCACCATGAATGCCCATAGCAGGCCACCTGCAACACAAGACAAGAGTTACATACTATACTCCAGAGCTGCGCTCACTATTCTGCTGGTGCAGTCACTGTGTACATACATTACTTATCCTGTATTATACTCCAGAGCTGCACTCACTATTCTGCTGGTGCAGTCACTGTGTACATACATTACTTATCCTGTATTATACTCCAGAGCTGCACTCACTATTCTGCTGGTACAGTCACTGTGTACATACATTACTTATCCTGTACTGATCCCGAGTTACATCCTGTATTATACTCCAGAGCTGCGCTCACTATTCTGCTGGTGCAGTCACTGTGTACATACATTACTTATCCTGTATTATACTCCAGAGCTGCACTCACTATTCTGCTGGTGCAGTCACTGTGTACATACATTACTTATCCTGTATTATACTCCAGAGCTGCACTCACTATTACTTATAAGGTAAGGACCGGCAGAACGAGCTCTTACCCGTCTCTCCGTAACCGGCGGGTCAGTTCATCGCAGCGCCTCTTTGTCTCCACGAACACTATGGTCTTGTTCTCCTTCTCGCTCATGATTTCCTCCATCAGACGGACGAGCCTGTGGAGAAGCAGCAGTAGGTGAGTGCGGGGGCAGGGATGGCGGTACTATACACAGTCGGAGGAGGGGAGGTTCCGTACTTGTCGTCCTTCTCGCCCTCGTTGCACACGTCCACTATCTGCAGGATGTTGTGGTTGGCGCTCAGCTCCAGGGCGCCGATGTTGATGTGCACATAGTCCTTCAGGAAGTCTTCCGCCAGCTGCCGCACCTCCTTGGGCCACGTGGCGCTCCACATCAGGGTCTGTCTGTCAGGCTGTGGATGGAGTCACAGGTCAGACCCACGCACTAAGTCCACGGACCGGACCACGGATCACCCTCTACTCACCCGGATCTGGTCCACAATCTTCCTGATCTGAGGCTCGAAGCCCATGTCCAGCATCCGGTCGGCCTCGTCCAGCACCAGGTAAGTGCACCTGTTCAGGTTGGTCTTTCCAGCTTCCAAGAAGTCAATGAGACGCCCGGGTGTCGCGATGCAAATCTCAACACCTGCAGAGAGAGTCGATGTTGTCACCCTGGACACACCCAGCAGCTACAGCCACCCCCGCCGCCGTCCAGCGCACTCACCTCTCTCCAGGTCCCGCAGCTGGGGCCCCTTGGGTGCACCGCCATAGATACAGGTGGACTTCAGGCGGCACGCTCTGCCATACTCTGCCGCCACTTGCTGCACTTGCTGAGCCAATTCTCGGGTTGGTGCCAGCACCAGGAGCTGCAGGAGACAGAACACAGCCGTGTATGTGCAGCAGGCGACAGCGCAGGCGCAGCAGTAATCCGCAGTACGTCAGCGCCCCCCGCTGGTTATACACCGCCATATACTTACAATGGGTCCGTCTCCTCTCTGAAGGAACGGCTGGTGGTTGATGTGGACAATCCCAGGAAGCAAGTACTGCAGATAAGAGCAGACGGTCAGCCATCACTGCGACGCCCCCAGATCATACGTCAGGAGGGGTCACACCCCAATACTTACAGAGAGAGTCTTCCCAGATCCCGTCATAGCAACACCGACCATGTCCAACCCGCTGAGGGCCACCGGCCAGCCCTGGCCCTGGATGGGGGTGGGCTCCGTGAAGTTCTGCCGCTTCAGGGCCTCCATGATGGTGGCTGTAGAAGAGAGAACAGTGAGCGGAGGAGGGGGTGGTGGGGGCGAGACACAGGGACACAAGGAGAGGGGCCACACCTGGGAAGTTGGCTTCATGGAACTGGAGGACAGGCTTGGGGCAGTTGTGTCCTCGGACAGTGATCTCCTTACTCCTCCGGTACTGCTCGATTTCTTGCTGCAAGGAGAAGACAAGACACCATGAAGATGAGGGAGAGAGGGGGCCCGAAGAGCAAGGCCGGACAGATGAGGGAGAGAGAGGGGGCCCGAAGAGCAAGGCCGGACAGCCCCGAAGAGCAAGGGAGGGAGAGAGTGGGGGCCCGAAGAGCAAGGGAGGGAAAGAGGGGCCGGGCCCGAAGAGCAAGGCCGGCCAGGCGGGAGAGAGAGGGGGCCCGAAGAGCAAGGGAGGGAAAGAGGGGCCGGGCCCGAAGAGCAAGGCCGGCCAGATGAGGGGGCCCGAAGAGCAAGGCCGGCCAGATGAGGGAGAGAGAGGGGGCCCGAAGAGCAAGGCCGGCCAGATGAGGGAGAGAGAGGGGGCCCGAAGAGCAAGGCCGGCCAGATGAGGGAGAGAGAGGGGGCCCGAAGAGCAAGGCCGGCCAGATGAGGGAGAGAGAGGGGGCCCGAAGAGCAAGGCCGGACAGCCCCGAAGAGCAAGGGAGGGAGAGAGTGGGGGCCCGAAGAGCAAGGGAGGGAAAGAGGGGCCGGGCCCGAAGAGCAAGGGAGGGAAAGAGGGGCCGGGCCCGAAGAGCAAGGCCGGCCAGGCGGGAGAGAGAGGGGGCCCGAAGAGCAAGGCCGGCCAGGCGGGAGAGAGAGGGGGCCCGAAGAGCAAGGGAGGGAAAGAGGGGCCGGGCCCGAAGAGCAAGGCAGGCCAGATGAGGGAGAGAGAGGGGGCCCGAAGAGCAAGGCAGGCCAGATGAGGGAGAGAGAGGGGGCCCGAAGAGATAGGTCAGATGAGAGGAGTTCCCTCAAAGAGCAAGGCCGGACAGCAACAAAAGGAGGGGGGCCTCGAAGAGCAAGGGCCCCAGCAGCACAGCTCCAGGTCGGGGCCCCACTTACCGCGGTGCGGCACGCCACTTCAGGAGTCTCCTGGTAGAAGTTCTTCTCGAATTTTGGCAGCTGTTCCAGGTTCCATTTCTTTTTCACCAGTCGCTCTCCTGGGTTCCCAAACTTTCCAGATGGTCCCCTGTTACCTCCAAAGCGGGGAGCTCCACCGCCAAATCTGGGGGAAAAAAATAATTGCTTTCAGCCTGTGACAGTCGTCAGTAAGCAGGAGCAGCACCATGAGCACCCTGTGACACCAACAGCGCATGTCACACTCTGCACTGATACATTGTAACAGCCCCTCTGCTGTGACAAGACTCCTGTAGAGTCATGTGAACACTGAATATTTCAATTCATTGACATCAAGCAGGGATATTAAACTGAGATCTGAATGTTATTTCAGGCAACAGAGTATCTGAGGCAACAGCTGCGGGGGCGGCGAGTAACCAGGAAAGAGCGGTGACGCCAGAGATCAGAGCGACTGCTCAAGACTTCCAGGAAACAGAACAAACTGCACCCAGTGATACCAGGAACTGACCGCATTACACAACCGACACAGAGGCCAGGTCTTAAAGGGCCGGCATCACCCACAGGGCAGGACACCACTGATAACAGGGAGCAATAGATTGTATTCTCCTGTCCTACAATCATCCTCTCCCCTGAAATGTCTGATAACAGGGAGCAATAGACTGTATTCTCCTGTCCTACAATCATCCTCTCCCCTGAAATGGCTGATATCAGGGAGCAATAGACTGTATTCTCCTGTCCTACAGTCATCCTTTCCCCTGAAATGTCTGATAACAGGGAGCAATAGATTGTATTCTCCTGTCCTACAGTCATCCTCTCCCCTGAAATGTCTGATAACAGGGAGCAATAGACTGTATTCTCCTGTCCTACAGTCATCCTCTCCCCTGAAATGGCTGATAACAGGGAGCAATAGATTGTATTCTCCTGTCCTACAATCATCCTCTCCCCTGAAATGGCTGATAACAGGGAGCAATAGATTGTATTCTCCTGTCCTACAGTCATCCTCTCCACTGAAATGGCTGATAACAGGGAGCAATAGATTGTATTCTCCTGTCCTACAGTCATCCTCTCCCCTGAAATGTCTGATAACAGGGAGCAATAGATTGTATTCTCCTGTCCTACAGTCATCCTCTCCTCTGAAATGGCTGATAACAGGGGGCAATAGACTGTATTCTACTGTCCTACAGTCATCCTCTCCACTGAAATGTCTGATAACAGGGAGCAATAGATTGTATTCTCCTGTCCTACAGTCATCCTCTCCTCTGAAATGGCTGATAAGAGGGGGCAATAGATTGTATTCTCCTGTCCTACAGTCATCCTCTGCCCTGAAATGTCTGATAACAGGGAGCAATAGATTGTATTCTCCTGTCCTACAGTCATCCTCTCCCCTGAAATGGCTGATAACAGGGAGCAATAGATTGTATTCTCCTGTCCTACAGTCATCCTCTCTCCTGAAATGTCTGATAACAGGGAGCAATAGACTGTATGCTCCTGTCCTACAGTCATCCTCTCCCCTGAAATGGCTGATAACAGGGAGCAATAGACTGTATTCTCCTGTCCTACAGTCATCCTCTCTCCTGAAATGGCTGATAACAGGGAGCAATAGATTGTATTCTCCTGTCCTACAGTCATCCTCTCCTCTGAAATGTCTGATAACAGGGAGCAATAGATTGTATTCTCCTGTCCTACAGTCATCCTCTCCCCTGAAATGTCTGATAAGGAGGAGTAATAGAGTAATGACACGCTGTGCTGATGCCAGTATACTGTGGGCAGGGAACAGTTAACCTGCCATGTGATGACTCACACCGTGAACACCACGCGGTGACGCCATCTTATACATGACGCCGGTCGTGACTCTTGTGATCAGGGAGAAGCCACCGCCGGCTACAAGGAAAGTTTCATTTCCTCAGTATCTGGATTCTGCTTGTTGACAATGAATAGAATCCTCCTCTTACAGATCTGTAGAAATGTATCACAGGCGATCAGCTCTATTACATTATATACGGTATATACCCTCCTCTATATACCTCAGCTCTATTACATTATATACGGTATATACCCTCCTCTATATACCTCAGCTCTATTACATTATATACGGTATATACCCTCCTCTATATACCTCAGCTCTATTACATCATATACGGTATATACCCTCCTCTATATACCTCAGCTCTATTACATTATATACGGTATATACCCTCCTCTATATACCTCAGCTCTATTACATTATATACGGTATATACCCTCTATATACCTCAGCTCTATTACATTATATACGGTATATACCCTCCTCTATATACCTCAGCTCTATTACATTATATACGGTATATTCCCTCCTCTATATACCTCAGCTCTATTACATTATATACAGTAGAGGCCGGTATATTCCAGTAATTACCTCCTCTATATACCTCAGATCTATTACATTATATACGGTATATACCCTCCTCTATATACCTCAGATCTATTACATTATATACGGTACAGGCCGGTATATTCCAGTAATTACCTCCTCTATATACCTCAGATCTATTACATTATATACGGTAGAGGCCGGTATGTTCCAGTAATTACCTCCTATATACCTCAGATCTATTACATTATATACGGTAGAGGCCGGTATATTCCAGTAATTACCTCCTCTATATACCTCAGATCTATTACATTATATACGGTAGAGGCCGGTATATTCCAGTAATTACCTCCTCTATATACCTCAGATCTATTACATTATATACGGTAGAGGCCGGTATGTTCCAGTAATTACCTCCTATATACCTCAGATCTATTACATTATATACGGTAGAGGCCGGTATATTCCAGTAATTACCTCCTATATACCTCAGATCTATTACATTATATACGGTAGAGGCCGGTATGTTCCAGTAATTACCTCCTCTATATACCCCAGATCTATTACATTATATACGGTAGAGGCCGGTATATTCCAGTAATTACCTCCTCTATATACCCCCAGCTCACATTGTAGACTGGTAACTCCCGCCTGTATACACCCCCCTGCTCTTACATTATATACGGTAGGCGATGTCCCGGTACTCACGGTCTCCTCACCTATAGGCCCCGCTCTACATATCACCGGCGGGGGCGCTGCGGAGCTCAGAGCGGCCAGGCCGCTCAGGACCGCATGTGTCCGCCCCTCCCCCACCTTCTCCCGCCGCCATCTTGTGAGGAAACAAAGAGCCGGCATTTTGTATCACCGCCATCCCCGCATGGTGAGAGCGCCACCGCCTCCTCAGCGGGTGCGGCACCGCAGCGAAAAAAAAACGCAACGTCCGCCGATAACTAACATCTAACGCTCAAAACACACAGATCAACGATAAAACGCCCTAACACCCTGACGAACATAAAAGCGCCCATCCGCCGAGTCATAAGACCCGCTACACCCCACTCCCGGCCGGTAACTCACCCTCGATCGCGGCCTCTGTCGTTAAATCCAGGCATGTCTGTGCTGTTACACGGAAAACGTCTTATCTGAGAGGCGCGAGGTGCGTGGAGAAGCTCACTCCGCGGATGCCGGTTATAAAGAGAAAGAAAAGCCGGCACGACCCGCCCACATGACGCAACTGTTCCGTGACGTCACGTATCCCTCCGCCGCTAGAGAAGGCTTGACACCGCCCCCCTGTCGCCATGTTTTTTATGGGCAGACGCTTTCTGCGAAAACTCAAATAAACTGAAAACAAAATCTGTCTACTCGTGCCGTAAATATGGCGCGTATTCTGAGGAGAAGGAGCCGGTCAAGGCGGGGAAAAAGGCGCTGCGAGCGAAGGAACTGTGCCCTTCACAAAGATGGCGGAGAATGCCCGCAGCAGCCTTGTGGGCGGGGCAACGGAAGCTGAGCGGGATTAAAAAGGGCGGGCGGAAGGAAACTCGTGTTAGAGAGTGAGTGAGTGAGTGAGTGAGTGAGTGAGTGAGTGAGTGAGTGAGTGAGTGAGTGAGTGAGTGAGTGAGTGAGTGAGTGAGTGAGTGAGTGAGTGAGTGAGTGAGTCTTAGTCTTTTTTTTACTACATACACATTGATCTTATTTGATTGCCCTGGGTGTTGGTGCCTGCACCTGCGGGTGAGATGAGAATACCCCTCTGGCTATGCCCCCTGGTTGGGGGACTGTGTGCCCGGAGACTGGCTCTGCAGGCCGCCGCTCTGGAAGTGATGAATTGATCAGATATACTAAACTGCGTCAGTGGTTTATGAGTATAGAGGCGATTCTGATCCGATGGCGGCGGTGCTCCCTGCGGCATGTGATGGCGGTGTGTGCCCTTCCAAAATTTCCTTTAATCTGGCACATAAAATGCTCAATAAACGCCCTGAAACCCGTCCCCTGGAGGTCAGCGGTGGAGGGGTGCACGCCCCCGGGTGTCACAGATCCTGTACTGTTGGAGCTTGTTCTGTGGATTTTACAAATAAATACGGTTCATCAGAAAAAACGCACCATCTGAACACACGTAGAGGGAGGACTAGTCCTCAGAGATCACACAGCAGATCAGTGACCTGCCCCCCATCCCCCCCACCTGGAAGTTTCACCCCTCCCCCATGGTGACCCTGTACACACCTACCATACAGCCTGCAGATCCACTCTGCGGGATGTATACCAAATAACAGTTAAGTGCACCTCCTCCACTCTAGGTGCACTGTAGGTTCCCTGATGAACCAGCCACAGAGAGGAGCCCCTCCCCCTTTTATGTCAGGGGGTGCACTTACCTGTTATTAGGTACATATCCCTCTGGCTGTACGGTGGGTACACGTCTATGAGGTCAGTAGGGGGCAGCTCCTGTCTGGTGACGCCCCCATAGTGTCTGGACTGTATGTGGGGAGATCACGGGGCGAGTTCCTGATAATTCCCCATTTTCAGGAGTGTTCAGACAATGCGGTTTATGCAGAAACGCTCTGAAAACTGCGTCAAAAGATGGCCTACACTTTATCCTTCTGCGGTATGGGCGTAACCTGACTGCGCCGTCTGAACACCGCCGAGGCCGCCGTCACAGGTATTTCACTCGGCCGTTTACAAAAAAATGCCGCTAAACAACTCCGGGGAAAAAAGCTGAACCACTTCCATGACATGAACAGGTCTGTGGGCGTGGCCTCCGGGAGCGTTCTCACAGGACAGATCCACAGCGATGCGCGATCATATTGTGTGTGATACTGTCTGCTGAACTATGTATCTAATCCTCTCCTGTGTGATACAGTCTGCTGAGCTGTGTATCTAATCTTGTGTGATACTGTCTGCTGAGCTGTGTATCTAATCCTCCTGTGTGATACTGTCTGCTGAGCTCTGTATCTAATCCTATCCTGTGTGATACTGTCTGCTGAGCTGTGTATCTAATCCTCCTGTGTGATACTGTCTGCTGAGCTCTGTATCTAATCCCATCATGTGTGATACTGTCTGCTGAGCTTTGTATCTAATCCTCTCCTGTGTTATATTGTCTGCTGAGCTGTGTATCTAATCCTATCCTGTGTGATACTGTCTGCTGAGCTGTGTATCTAATCCTATCCTGTGTGATACTGTCTGCTGAGCTGTGTATCTAATCCTATCCTGTGTGATACTGTCTGCTGAACTGTGTATCTAATCCTATCCTGTGTGATACTGTCTGCTGAGCTGTGTATCTAATCCTATTCTGTGTGATACTGCCTGCTCAGCTGTGTATCTAATCCTCTCCTGTGTGATACTGTCTGCTGAGCTGTGTATCTAATCCTATCCTGTGTGATACTGTCTGCTGAGCTGTGTGTCTAATCCTATCCTGTGTGATACTGTCTGCTGAGCTGTGTATCTAATCCTCTCCTGTGTGATACTGTCTGCTGAGCTGTGTATCTAATCCTATCATGTGTGATACTGTCTGCTGAGCTGTGTATCTATTCCTATCCTGTGTGATACTGTCTGTTGAGCTGTGTATCTAATCCTATCATGTGTGATACTGCCTGCTGAGCTGTGTATCTATTCCTATCCTGTGTGATACTGTCTGCTGAGCTGTGTATCTAATCCTATCCTGTGTGATACTGTCTGCTGAGCTGTGTATCTAATCCTATCCTGTGTGATACTGTCTGCTGAGCTGTGTATCTAATCCTATCCTGTGTGATACTGCCTGCTGAGCTGTGTATCTGATCCTATCCTGTGTGATCCTGCCTGCTCAGCTGTGTATCTAATCCTCTCCTGTGTGATACTGCCTGCTGAGCTGTGTATCTATTCCTATCCTGTGTGATACTGTCTGTTGAGCTGTGTATCTAATCCTATCCTGTGTGATACTGTCTGCTGAACTGTGTATCTAATCCTATCCTGTGTGATACTGTCTGCTGAGCTGTATCTAATCCTATCCTGTGTGATACTGTCTGCTGAGCTGTATCTAATCCTATCCTGTGTGATACTGTCTGTTGAGCTATGTATCTAATCCTATCCTGTGTGATACTATCTGCTGAGCTGTGTATCTAATCTTATCCTGCGTGATACTGTCTGCTGAGCTGTATCTAATCCTATCCTGTGTGATACTATCTGCTGAGCTGTGTATCTAATCTTATCCTGTGTGATACTGTTTGTTGAGCTATGTATCTAATCCTATCCTGTGTGATACTGTCTGCTCAGCTGTATCTAATCCTCTCCTGTGCGATACTGTCTGCTCAGCTGTGTATCTAATCCTATCCTGTGTGATACTGTCTGCTCAGCTGTATCTAATCCTCTCCTGTGCGATACTGTCTGCTGAGGTAAAATCCGCGGCAGATTGCGCACTGTGAATAGTCCCGGCAGGACGGCGTCTGATGGCGCTCATCTCCATGTGACGGGGACACTCGCGCTCTATGACAGGAGCGGCGGATTGTTCTCCGCCCTCCGATAATCTGGAATCTTCCTCTGTAAACATGGTGGCCGCGCTTCACACCGCTCCGTACACACGTGTAGCATTGGGCGCCATGCACACATCGCAGATTACGTGCAGATAAACCGCAGCGTCACACAAGCACTGGGATTTGACAAGTCTTGTGTACACTTTACGTGTTTTTTTTCGTGTAGCGTGGGTGATGCACGAACATATAATGCGCATAAGTATGAAAAAATAGTCCCTGAAATGGTGGAAAAATCTCAGACCTGCTTCACATAGAGGATCCTGTACAGTGGAGGGATCTCCTACAGCAACCAATCACAGAGCGGCTTACATCACCCACTGCATATGTTACATTAAAAGCTAAGTTCTGATTGGCTGCTGCTCCACTTCCTATCACTCCTGGCTCTGGGGGCTGGTGGAGCGATGCTCTGCAGACCTGGTGATGAATGTGGAGCCGGGGGGATATTCACATGGAAATGAGGAGCGTCGAGTACAATAGGGCAACAGCAGGGAGCGGGCAGAGCCGGAATTTATATATCAACACCCCCCATCTATTCTATTAAAAAGAAAGGGAGGAGGCGAAACAGGAACTGTACCTGATAGCAGCGTATCTAATCCTTTCCTGTGTGATACTGTCTGCTGAGCTGTGTATCTAATCCTGATCTGTGATACTGTCTGCTGAGCTGTGTATCTAATCCTGATCTGTGTGATACTGTCTGCTGAGATATGTATCTAATCCTCTCCTGTGTGATACTGTCTGCTGAGCTGTGTATCTGATCCTGATCTGTGTGATACTGTCTGCTGAGCTGTGTATCTAATCCTGATCTGTGTGATACTGTCTGCTGAGCTGTGTATCTAATCCTGATCTGTGTGATACTGTCTGCTGAGCTGTGTATCTAATCCTGATCTGTGTGATACTGTCTGCTGAGCTGTGTATCTAATCCTCTCCTGTGTGATACTGTCTGCTGAGCTGTGTATCTAATCCTATGCTGTGTGATACTGTCTGCTGAGCTGTGTATCTAATCCTGTCCTGTGTGATACTGTCTGCTGAGCTGTGTATCTAATCCTATCCTGTGTGATACTGTCTGCTGAGCTGTGTATCTAATCTATCCTTTGTGATACTGTCTGCTGAGCTGTGTATCTAATGCTATCCTGTGTGATACTGTCTGCTGAGCCGTGTATCTAATCCTATGCTGTGTGATACTGTCTGCTGAGCTGTGTATCTAATCCTATCCTGTGTGATACTGTCTGCTGAGCTGTGTATCTAATCCTATCCTGTGTGATACTGTCTGCTGAGCTGTGTATCTAATCCTATCCTTTGTGATACTGTCTGCTGAGCTGTGTATCTAATGCTATCCTGTGTGATACTGTCTGCTGAGCCTTGTATCTAATCCTATGCTGTGTGATACTGTCTGCTGAGCTATGTATCTAATCCTATCCTGTGTGATACTGTCTGCTGAGCTGTGTATCTAATCCTATCCTTTGTGATACTGTCTGCTGAGCTGTGTATCTAATGCTATCCTGTGTGATACTGTCTGCTGAGCCGTGTATCTAATCCTATCCTGTGTGATACTTTCTGCTGAGCTGTGTATCTAATCCTATCCTTTGTGATACTGTCTGCTGAGCTGTGTATCTAATCCTATCCTGTGTGATACTGACTGCTGAGCTGTGTATCTAATCCTATCCTGTGTGATACTGTCTGCTGAGCTGTGTATCTAATCCTGTCCTGTGTGATACTGTCTGATGAGCTATGTATCTAATCCTTTCCTGTGTTATATTGTCTGCTGAGCTGTGTATCTAATCCTGTCCTGTGTGATACTGTCTGATGAGCTGTGTATCTAATCCTTTCCTGTGTGATACTGTCTGCTGAGCTGTGTATCTAATCCTGATCTGTGTGATACTGTCTGCTGAGCTGTGTATCTAATCCTGTCCTGTGTGATACTGTCTGCTGAGCTGTGTATCTGATCCTGTCCTGTGTGATACTGCCTGCTGAGCTGTGTATCTGATCCTGATCTGTGTGATACTGTCTGCTGAGCTGTGTATCTAATCCTGATCTGTGTGATACAGTCTGCTGAGCTATGTATCTAATCCTGATCTGTGTGATACTGTCTGCTGAGCTGTGTATCTAATCCTATCCTGTGTGATACTGTCTGCTGAGCTGTGTATCTAATCCTCTCCTGTGTGATACTGTCTTGCTGAGCTGTCTATCTAATCCTATGCTGTGTGATACTGTCTGCTGAGCTGTGTATCTAATCCTATGCTGTGTGATACTGTCTGCTGAGCTGTGTATCTAATCCTATCCTTTGTGATACTGTCTGCTGAGCTGTGTATCTAATCCTATCCTGTGTGATACTGTCTGCTGAGCTGTGTATCTAATCCCATCATGTGTGATACTGTCTGCTGAGCTGTGTATCTAATCCTCTCCTGTGTGATACTGTCTGCTGAGCTGTGTATCTAATCCTATCCGGTGTGATACTGTCTGCTGAGCTGTGTATCTAATCCTATCCGGTGTGATACTGTCTGCTGAGCTGTGTATCTAATCCTATCCTGTGTGATACTGTCTGCTGAGCTGTGTATCTAATCCTATCCGGTGTGATACTGTTTGCTGAGCCGTGTATCTAATGCTATCCTGTGTGATACTGTCTGCTGAGCCATGTATCTAATCCTATGATGTGTGATACTGTCTGCTGAGCTGTGTATCTAATCCTATCCTGTGTGATACTGTCTACTGAGCTGTGTATCTAATCCTATCCTGTGTGATACTGTCTACTGAGCTGTGTATCTAATCCTATCCTGTGTGATACTGTCTGCTGAGCTATGTATCTAATCCTATCCTGTGTGATACTGTCTGCTGAGCTGTGTATCTAATCCTATCATGTGTGATACTGTCTGCTGAGCTGTGTATCTAATCCTCCTGTGTGATACTGTCTTCTGAGCTGTGTATCTAATCCTCCTGTGTGATACTGTCTGCTGAGCTGTGTATCTAATCCTGTCCTGTGTGATACTGTCTGATGAGCTGTGTATCTAATCCTATCCTGTGTGATACTGTCTGCTGAGCTGTGTATCTAATCCTATCCGGTGTGATACTGTCTGCTGAGCTGTGTATCTAATCCTATCCTGTGTGATACTGTCTGCTGAGCTGTGTATCTAATCCTATGCTGTGTGATACTGTCTGCTGAGCTGTGTATCTAATCCTGTCCTGTGTGATACTGTCTGCTGAGCTGTGTATCTAATCCTATCCTGTGTGATACTGTCTGCTGAGCGGTGTATCTAATCCCATCATGTGTGATACTGTCTGCTGAGCTGTGTATCTAATCCTATCCTGTGTGATACTGTCTGCTGAGCTGTGTATCTAATCCTATCCGGTGTGATACTGTCTGCTGAGCTGTGTATCTAATCCTATCCTGTGTGATACTGTCTGCTGAGCGGTGTATCTAATCTTATCCGGTGTGATACTGTTTGCTGAGCCGTGTATCTAATCCTATCCTGTGTGATACTGTCTGCTGAGCCGTGTATCTAATCCCATCATGTGTGATACTGTCTGCTGAGCTGTGTATCTAATCCTATCCGTGTGATACTGTCTGCTGAGCTGTTGTATCTAATCCTATCCGGTGTGATACTGTCTGCTGAGCTGTGTATCTAATCCTATCCTGTGTGATACTGTCTGCTGAGCGGTGTATCTAATCTTATCCGGTGTGATACTGTTTGCTGAGCCGTGTATCTAATGCTATCCTGTGTGATACTGTCTGCTGAGCTGTGTATCTAATCCTATCCTGTGTGATACTGTCTACTGAGCTGTGTATCTAATCTTATCCTGTGTGATACTGTCTGCTGAGCTGTGTATCTAATCCTATCCTGTGTGATACTGTCTGCTGAGCTATGTATCTAATCCTATCCTGTGTGATACTGTCTGCTGAGCTGTGTATCTAATCCTATCATGTGTGATACTGTCTGCTGAGCTGTGTATCTAATCCTCCTGTGTGATACTGTCTTCTGAGCTGTGTATCTAATCCTCCTGTGTGATACTGTCTGCTGAGCTATGTATCTAATCCTGTCCTGTGTGATACTGTCTGATGAGCTGTGTATCTAATCCTATCCTGTGTGATACTGTCTGCTGAGCTATGTATCTAATCTTATCCGGTGTGATACTGTCTGCTGAGCTGTGTATCTAATCCTATCCTGTGTGATACTGTCTGCTGAGCTGTGTATCTAATCCTATCCGGTGTGATACTGTCTGCTGAGCTGTGTATCTAATCCTATCCGGTGTGATACTGTCTGCTGAGCTGTGTATCTAATCTTATCCTGTGTGATACTGTCTGCTGAGCTTTGTATCTAATCCTACATGATACTATCTGGTCTCCCCAGCAGTACAGTGTTGCAGGTGACTGAGGACACTATGGCGCCCCCTGCCGCCGCCTCCTCCTCAAGTCTATTATCACAGCACAGCAGGCTACAGTCCAGGCCAGGGGTGGCCAACCTGTGGCTCTTGAGCCGCATGCGGCTCTTTGCCTCTTCAAGTGTGGCTCTTTTGGTGGAGCCAGGAAGCAGTCAGGCCGGCTCACTCTCCACCCCATGCTCAGATCTCCTTTCCTGATCGAGCACCGTTACTACTCTGCAGCTCCAGCTCACTCTTCAGTACGTCCTGATTTGCACAGTGTCAGAACGTGGTATGTGGAGACGCGCTCTATCACCTGGCGTTGTGCGCATCAGGTCACATTGGAGAGCGTGTCAGACTTGCAGAGTGCCCATTCACGGGAGGTAGGAGATTTTTCTAAATGCTAGAACTAGGCATGGGAGGTTCTGATCTGAGCATGGGATGGGGGTCTTATCCGAGCATTGGGGGGGCTGTTCTGAGCATTGGTGGTCTGATCTGAACATGGGGGTCTGATCTGAGCATGGGAGAGTCAGGTCTGAGCATGGGAGGATCTGGTGTGAGTATGAGCGGTCCTATCTGAGCATTGGGGGGTCTTGTCTGAGCAGAGGGGATCTTATCTGAGCAGAGGGGATCTTATCTGAGCAAGGGGGTCTGGTCTGAGCATGGGGGGTCTGATCTGAGCATGGGGGGTCCTGATCTGAGCATGGGGGGGTCCTGAACTGAGCATGGGGGGGTCCTGATCTGAGCATGGGGGGTCTGATCTGAGCAGAGGGGGTCTGGTCTGAGCATGGACGTTCTAATCTGAGCATGTGGGGTCTGATCTGATCATGGGGGGGTCTGATCTGAGCATAGGGGGGTCTGATCTGAGCATAGGGGGGTGTGATCTGAGCATAGGGGGGTCTGATCTGAGCAATGGGGGGGGATCTGAGCACTGAGGGTCTGACACTGGGAGTCTGATTTGTGTTTGGGATCATATGTAAGGTCAGATGAGGATTGCGGGTCTGATGAAAAATATATATTTTAATTTTTTTCTCTGCTAATGAAAAATACGATCAGATCAGACATTTTTTTTCTTATTTTTCTCCACTAAAACCTAGGTGCATCTAATAGGGTGAAAAATACGGTGACTTGTGCCAATTTATAGCTTGTGGCTCCTAGTAGTCATACTTTTTTTTTCCTAGCTCTTTGTGTCTGTAAGGTTGGCCACCCCTGGTCCAGGCCTTATATAAGATACATCCCCTGTCACCATAGCAACAGGAGCGGTTGTTCACAACCATACGCCTAAATCCATTACTTCCGGCCCCGCCCTCCGCCGCTCTCTGTGAGGTGACGTCGTTGCCGGGACTACATCACAGCGGAGGCATACAGTCAGGCGCGGTTTTCTCTTCTGTTCCCGTTTATAATTTTCCTCCGCGGTTCCGGTGCTTGTACCGGTTTTCAGTGCTGGGTCCGAATCCTGACTTTCGAATTGAAATTATACCAGGTTTAACGGGAAAGTGACGTCATATCCGGAAGCAACAGCCGGGCCGAGGCGACCAATCAGAGGACACTGGCGGTTTAAATGCCCTGCACTACTGTTTGTGGGGTAAGTCAGCGTCAGGGCCGGGGTAAGAAGAGTCCGATCCCCCCGAGCAGGAGCAGCGCAGACATGGGCACGGTGGGCACCGAGGAGACGGGTCAGTAGCGCTCAGTATTATATAACTGCCCCGGTGGTCGCCATGTTGGGGCATCTTCTGCCATGTTTGATGCTTGTCTCCCCTTCCCCCACACAGACTGGGTGACTGTCGCCCACAACCTGCTGAGGAGATGCCACATCACCCTGCCGGTCAGCGACCTGTCCCAGTGCGACGCCCGATTCTTCATAGCCCTGTACGAAGCCATCCTGGGGGAAAAAGTGCCAGGTACCGAAACGCGTCACCCATAGGGTCATAGACGGGGCCCCCAGAGATTATACCGAACTGTGTCAACCCTGATTATAGCCACGGGCTGTACCAAACCGTGTCATAGATGGGGACCCCCTGGGATTGTGTACGTGATTGGCGGCCGTGTCACCTCCGTATTTCCGCAGATTTTATTGCCGATTCTCATACACAAGAGGATGAAGCCCATAATGTGCAATCTGTGATCGACTCGCTGGCCTTGGACTATCTGCAGGTCAGCCTGTCCCATATAACAGGTAAGCCCCGCCCCTCATGGGGAGACCTCCTCATCAGCTCCTGGGGCCACCTCTCACCTCAACGATTCCTTCCGCAGGAGAGAACGTCGTCCGAGGAGACCCCGAGTCCATCAGGAACCTCCTGGAGATATTCGATGGATTGCTGGAGTATCTGACCGAGCAGATCAGCGAGGCGTCCTCCCAGAACGGAGGTAGGAGGCTCTGCAACACCTCCTGTCACTGCATGGCAGCAACTGAAGGGTTAAAAAGGTGGCTGGTCACCCCTAAAGCATGTGATCGGCCAGACTGCCAAGCAGAATAGTGAGTGCAGCTCTGGAGTATAATACAGGATAAGTAATGTATGTACACAGTGACTGCACCAGCAGAATAGTGAGTACAGCTCTGGAGTATATTACAGGATGTAACTCAGGATCAGTACAGGATAAGTAATGTATGTACACAGTGACTGCACCAGCAGAATAGTGAGTGCAGCTCTGGAGTATAATACAGGATGTAACTCAGGATCAGTACAGGATAAGTAATGTATGTACACAGTGACTGCACCAGCAGAATAGTGAGTGCAGCTCTGGAGTATAATACAGGATGTAACTCAGGATCAGTACAGGATAAGTAATGTATGTACACAGTGACTGCACCAGCAGAATAGTGAGTGCAGCTCTGGAGTATAATACAGGATGTAACTCAGGATCAGTACAGGATAAGTAATGTATGTGCACAGTGACTGCACCAGCAGAATAGTGAGTACAGCTCTGGAGTATATTACAGGATGTAACTCAGGATCAGTACAGGATAAGTAATGTATGTACACAGTGACTGCACCAGCAGAATAGTGAGTACAGCTCTGGAGTATAATACAGGATGTAACTCAGGATCAGTACAGGATAAGTAATGTATGTGCACAGTGACTGCACCAGCAGAATAGTGAGTACAGCTCTGGAGTATAATACAGGATGTAACTCAGGATCAGTACAGGATAAGTAATGTATGTACACAGTGACTGCACCAGCAGAATAGTGAGTGCAGCTCTGGAGTATAATACAGGATGTAACTCAGGATCAGTACAGGATAAGTAATGTATGTACACAGTGACTGCACCAGCAGAATAGTGAGTGCAGCTCTGGAGTATAATACAGGATGTAACTCAGGATCAGTACAGGATAAGTAATGTATGTGCACAGTGACCTGCACCAGCAGAATAGTGAGTACAGCTCTGGAGTATATTACAGGATGTAACTCAGGATCAGTACAGGATAAGTAATGTATGTACACAGTGACTGCACCAGCAGAATAGTGAGCGCAGCTCTGGAGTATAATACAGGATGTAACTCAGGATCAGTACAGGATAAGTAATGTATGTACACAGTGACTGCACCAGCAGAATAGTGAGTGCAGCTCTGGAGTATAATACAGGATGTAACTCAGGATCAGTACAGGATAAGTAATGTATGTACACAGTGACTGCACCAGCAGAATAGTGAGTGCAGCTCTGGAGTATAATACAGGATGTAACTCAGGATCAGTACAGGATAAGTAATGTATGTACACAGTGACTGCACCAGCAGAATAGTGAGTGCAGCTCTGGAGTATAATACAGGATGTAACTCAGGATCAGTACAGGATAAGTAATGTATGTACACAGTGACTGCACCAGCAGAATAGTGAGTGCAGCTCTGGAGTATAATACAGGATGTAACTCAGGATTAGTACAGGATAAGTAATGTATGTACACAGTGACTGCACCAGCAGAATAGTGAGTGCAGTTCTGGAGTATAATACAGGATGTAACTCAGGATCAGTACAGGATAAGTAATGTATGTACACAGTGACTGCACCAGCAGAATAGTGAGTGCAGCTCTGGAGTATAATACAGGATGTAACTCAGGATCAGTACAGGATAAGTAATGTATGTACACAGTGACTGCACCAGCAGAATAGTGAGTACAGCTCTGGAGTATAATACAGGATGTATAACTCAGGATCAGTGACAGGATAAGTAATGTTATGTGCAGCAGTGACTGCACCAGCAGAATAGTGAGTGCAGCTCTGGAGTATAATACAGGATATAACTCAGGATCAGTACAGGATAAGTAATGTATGTACACAGTGACTGCACCAGCAGAATAGTGAGTGCAGCTCTGGAGTATAATACAGGATGTAACTCAGGATCAGTACAGGATAAGTAATGTATGTACACAGTGACTGCACCAGCAGAATAGTGAGTGCAGCTCTGGAGTATATATACAGGATGTAACTCAGGATCAGTACAGGATAAGTAATGTATGTACACAGTGACTGCACCAGCAGAATAGTGAGTGCAAGCTCTGGAGTATAATACAGGATGTAACTCAGGATCAGTACAGGATAAGTAATGTATGTGCACAGTGACTGCACCAGCAGAATAGTGAGTACAGCTCTGGAGTATAATTACAGGATGTAACTCAGGATCAGTACAGGATAAGTAATGTATGTACACAGTGACTGCACCAGCAGAATAGTGAGTACAGCTCTGGAGTATAATACAGGATGTAACTCAGGATCAGTACAGGATAAGTAATGTATGTACACAGTGACTGCACCAGCAGAATAGTGAGTGGCAGCTCTGGAGTAATAATACAGGATGTAACTCAGGATCAGTACAGGATAAGTAATGTATGTACACAGTGACTGCACCAGCAGAATAGTGAGTGCAGCTCTGGAGTATAATACAGGATGTAACTCAGGATCAGTACAGGATAAGTAATGTATGTACACAGTGACTGCACCAGCAGAATAGTGAGTGCAGCTCTGGAGTATAATACAGGATGTAACTCAGGATCAGTACAGGATAAGTAATGTATGTACACAGTGACTGCACCAGCAGAATAGTGAGTGCAGCTCTGGAGTATAATACAGGATGTAACTCAGGATTAGTACAGGATAAGTAATGTATGTACACAGTGACTGCACCAGCAGAATAGTGAGTGCAGCTCTGGAGTATAATACAGGATGTAACTCAGGATCAGTACAGGATAAGTAATGTATGTACACAGTGACTGCACCAGCAGAATAGTGAGTAAGCTCTGGAGTATAATACAGGATGTAACTCAGGATCAGTACAGGATAAGTAATGTATGTACACAGTGACTGCACCAGCAGAATAGTGAGTACAGCTCTGGAGTATAATACAGGATGTAACTCCAGGATCAGTACAGGATTAGTATCTATGTACACAGTGACTGCACCAGCAGAATAGTGGAGTGCCAGCTCTGGAGTATAATACAGGATGTAACTCAGGATCAGTACAGGATAAGTAATGTATGTACACAGTGACTGCACCAGCAGAATAGTGAGTACAGCTCTGGAGTATAATACAGGATGTAACTCAGGATCAGTACAGGATAAGTAATGTATGTACACAGTGACTGCACCAGCAGAATAGTGAGTACAGCTCTGGAGTATATTACAGGATGACATGGAGCAGGTATGGATCTTCTCAATCTTTTCATGTATTTTCCAGAAGATTTAGATTATAGAGATCCTTATCTGAGGGGACAACATGTGGAGGTTCAGCGGGATCTTAAGGATCTCCCTCCATCTCTAGGGTAAGACACGAGCTGCTCCTTCTATGAGTCTCCAGATGGCGCCGCAGACACGTCTGATCACATGACTCCTCCTCAGGTCTCTTTCCTCCGACCTCCATCCACCTTCCTGGGGTGCGGACGGCTCTGAGTCTACAGCAGAACTGATCCGTCTGGGGGACACGGCGCACACCTTCGCGCTGAGAGGTGAGAGGGGTCTGAGCGGTCAGCAGTTACCGGGGGTCTTACCGGGGTCCTAATGATGTGTTTTACCCTGTAATGTCAGGTGTGGGGACCCTGAGGGAGCGGTCACTGCCCCCCCGGCCGGCCGCTGCGGATCCTCACGTTTCTGCCCTCACAGTGGGTGGCGGTAAGTGATATACTGCAGTACACCTGATGCTCCACAGGAGGGCGCTGTGGTGAGAAGTTCCTGCAGTTCTACACTAGGGGGCGCTCAGCTGAACTCATTTATTTCCAGGAAGCCTTGTTATGAATGGACTCTCTGTAGACGAGGGGCCGATCCAGCAGGGGGGCCCGGCCGCCATTCCTCTAAATCCCCCGTATCAGCCCAAGGACGGTCGTCCGCGAGCGGTGTGCCGAGACGTCCAGGTGTCGCTGAGCAGCACAGCATCTTCCCTCGGCAGTCCGGTGAAAAGTAAGGAGCGTCCTGATGGGAGTGCGACTTCTGCCGAGCCCAGCGCCACCGACGGAGGTACCACCATTTAGTCTTCTACTCCAGTCACATCCAAAGCTGCATCTCTTCGGGTCAGATCCAGAGCTGCATCGTCTCGTTTACCTCAGAGCTGCACTTAAAGTTCTGCACTTTCAACCCATCGGTGACAGACTCCCCCGCCAATACTCTAGCGGAGTTCCCAGAATGCATTGCACCAGGGACGGGTTGGGGACAGTAGAATACTCCAGCCATGATATAGCGGGGTCAGGTCCTGCAGAATGGTGAATGCAGCTCTGGATGTGACTAGAGTGTAAGTTTGGTGACGGCCTTCACCCAGTAACCCGTCATATTATATATATTTTACTTCTTTCAGATTTCATCCATGAGATCAGTCAGGAGTCAAAACCACTGAGATCACCGGAGCGGCCGCACCCAAAGGAAGCGCCACATGAGGTCAGTAGTGCAGCCTCATGACTGGCAGGATGAGGGGCCAGGACTGTACCAGTAGTGCTGGATGAGGGAGCAGGCTGTACCAGTAGTGCAGGATGGGAGGGGTCAGGGCTGTCAGTAGGCAGTGAGAGGAGGGGCAGGGCTGTACCAGTAGTGCAGGATGAGGGAGGGCAGGGCTGTACCAGTAGTGCAGAGGGCTGAGGGCCAGGATGTACCAGTAGTGCAGGATGAGGGGCCAGGACTGTACCAGTAGTGCAGGATGAGAGGAGGGGTCAGGGCTGTACCAGTAGTGCAGGATGAGAGGAGGGGTCAGGCTGTACCAGTAGTGCAGGATGAGGGGCCAGGACTGTACAGTAGTGCAGGATGAGAGGAGGGGTCAGGGCTGTACCAGTAGTGTGCAGGATGAGAGGAGGGGTCAGGGCTGTACCAGTAGTGCAGGATGAGAAGGAGGGGTCAGGGCTGTACCAGTAGTGCAGGATTGAGAGGGTCAGGGCTGTACAGTGTGCAGGTGAGGAGGGCAGGGCTGTACAGTAGTGCAGGATGGGAGGAGGGGGCAGGGCTGTACCAGTAGTGCAGGATTGGGAGGAGGGGCAGGGCTGTACCAGTAGTGCAGGATGAGAGGAGGGGGCAGGGCTGTACCAGTAGTGCAGGATGAGAGGAGGGGGCAGGGCTGTACCAGTAGTGCAGGATGAGAGGAGGGGCAAGGGCTGTACCAGTAGTGCATGATGAGGGGCCAGGACTGTACCAGTAGTGCAGGATGGGAGGAGGGGGCAGGGCTGTACCAGTAGTGCAGGATGGGAGGGGGCAGGGCTGTACCAGTAGTGCAGGATGGGAGGGGGCAGGGCTGTACCAGTAGTGCAGGATGAGAGGGGCCAGGGCTGTTACCAGTAGTGCAGGATGGGAGGGGTCAGGGCTGTACCAGTAGTGCAGGATGGGAGGGGGCAGGGCTGTACCAGTAGTGCAGGATGGGAGGGGGCAGGGCTGTACCAAGTAAGTGCAGGATGAGAGGGGCCAGGGCTGTACCAGTAGTGCAGGATGGGGAGGGCAGGGCTGTACAGTAAGTGCAGAGGATGAGGGGCAGGGCTGTACCATTAGTCAGGATAGGAGGGGCCAGCGCTGTACAGTATGCAGGATGGGAAGTGGGGCAGGGTAGTAGGAGCCAGGGTACAGTAGTGCAGGATGAGGCCAGGGCTGTACAGTAGGCAGGATATCAGGCTGGTGGGTCAGGGCTGTACAGTAGTGCAGGATGGGGGAGGGGTCAGGGCTTGTACAGTAAGTGGTAGTGCAGGATGAGGGGGCAGGCTGTACTGTACCCTAGTGCAGGATAAGGGCCAGGGCTGTAGGAAGTGCATTGGGAGGGGCAGGGCTGTACTGTGCAGTAGGGCAGGGTATAGGCAGGATGGGTCAGGGCTGTAGTAGTAGTGCAGGATGGGAGGGCAGGCTGTACCAGTAGTGCAGGATGGGAGGGGTCAGGGCTGTACCAGTAGTGCAGGAGGAGGGGGGGATTATATTAGTAGTGCAGTCTCATGTAGAGTGGAGAATATCTGTTACTTTTCTCTGGTTGTCAGGTTCGCCATGCCCAGAAGAAAGTCGCCTTCCGCACTCAGCCGGTTGTGAGGCTGATGACGCAGCAGAGCTCACTGGGCGACAGAACGGCGACCTCAGACAGAGACGCTGATGTACGGACAGAAGACGAGCGGCGCCCAGAAGACCTCCAGTATTCACTGCTGAGGTGAGCGGCAAAAACTAGGATGGTGCCCCAGTACAGAGCGTGCCAGTATACTCCATCCTATAACCAGTACACTGTACTCTATCCTATAACCAGTACACTGTATCCTATAACCAGTACACTCCATCCTATAACCAGTACACTGTATCCTATAACCAGTACACTGTATCCTATAACCAGTACACTGTATCCTATAACCAGTACACTCCATCCTATAACCAGTACACTGTATCCTATAACCAGTACACTGTATCCTATAACCAGTACACTGTATCCTATAACCAGTACACTGTATCCTATAACCAGTACACTGTATCCTATAACCAGTACACTGTATCCTATAACCAGTACACTGTATCCTATAACCAGTACACTGTATACCAGTACACTGTATCCTATAAACCTATCACCAGTACACTGTATTCCAGTATAACCAGTACATCTGGGTATCCTATAACCAGTACAGTCCTATAACCAGTATACTACCATCCTATAACCAGTATACTCCATCCTATAACCAGTATGTATTCTATAACAGTACACTGTGTATCTATAACCATATACCAGTATACTCATCCTATAACCAGTACAACTCCAATCTCCATCTCTATAACCAGTACACTCCATCCTATACCAGTACACTCGTATCCTATAACCAGTACACTGATCCTATAACCAGTACACTGTATCCTATAACAGTAATACACTGTATCCTATAACCAGTACACCTATAACCTATAACAGTACACTGTATCCTATAACCAGTATACTCCATCCTATAACCAGTATAATAACCAGTATACTCCATCTATACCAGTAATACTCATTATAACCCTATCCTATAACCAGTATACTCCATCCTATAACCAGTATACTGTAATCCTATAACCAGTACACTGTATCCTATAACCATACAACTGTATTCTATAACCAGTATCTGATCCTATAACCAGTACTGTATTCTATAACCTACACTGTATTCTATATCCAGTACACTGTATTCCTATAACACTGGTATTCTATAACCAGTGCTGGGGTGCTGGGAGCACATGGCGCTCTAGAACCAGTAAACACCAGTATGCCCTTCCCCGTTGCGTTGCTTGTAGGTGGGGGTGACTCGGGTCAGTAACGCCCCCTCTTGATTCTGCAGCTCGCGGATCCCGGAGCCCCTCCCCCTCTCGCTGGCAGACGAGCCGCTATCTGTTCAGAGAGCCCGGAACAGGGTGTCGGAGCTGGAGCTGCAGGAGATGTCGGAGAAGCTGTCCCGCCGCTTGGAGGAGCTGGACCAGGTGAGGCCAGTGCTGTGCAGAGCGCCCCCGTCTGGTGCCGTCCTGTCACTTACCCTGTGTCCTTACCACAGATGCTGAAGAAGGCGCTGGGGGGTCGGAGCGGCGAGCTGAAGGAGGACGACAAGCTCTCGCAGCACAGCGACAGCATCATGGAGACCCGCAGGAAGACGCGGCTGCACGGTAATACCCTGACTACCAGCAGGGGGCAGCGTCTGTACGAGACCCCCTTCTAACCCGCTGTCCCTCCCTGCAGAGTCACTGCACACGAAGCCCCCCGGTGCCCGGCCGCGCTCCCTCTCCTCCTCCCCGCTGCCGCCTCCTCGACAGTCTCTCTCCGCACAGTTCGAGGACGCTCTCAACAAGGACGCCCGAGGAGAGATGGCGAAGATCCGAAGGGACGTGCAGAAGGAGCTGGATCTGGAGAGGCTGAAGTCTCGGGTATGTAATCTAAGCTCCTCCCCTTGAGTGAGGCTCCGCCTCTGCATGTGAAGCAGCCTCGCAAGTAAAGCTGCAGTGTAAAGCATGGGGTGCAGCGTGAGGTAGTCTGACAGTGGATCACGGCCTGTGCAGGGTGCCCCTTTAATTTCCAGTCTGATCTGTAGTCCCCTCCCCCTTCTCTCTCGGGCCACAGCTGCTGCAGAACGCCTACCAGGACGAATTAAAGGGCTTCGAAGAAACTGAGAGACAGAAATTGGCGAAGCTGAAGGACGCGTTACGGGATGATGTGAGTAACTGTCCGGACGATTGGAAGCGTAGTACCGCCTCTGTCCTGACCCCGCGGTGGCGCTGTGGACACTTAATTTGCTTCTTTCTGCAGGAACGAGAATGTAAAGAGAATCTCTTCAAGGCGCCTCCGAAAAAGTCTCATCCGGAGAAGGTGTATCCCGGGAGCCAGGCGCGGCCGCCCCGCAAGCCCTGGGCTCCCAACCTGCGCAAGCCCGCCAACCGCAGTAAGTGCCGCTGCCGCCTCTGGCTGACGTGGGAGGGGGTCACAGCGGCAGCCGCGCTCAGCTGTACGTTATTCATTTCCTTCTCGCAGTGAAGATCAAGGAGAACACTTGCTGCCGCTTCTGCTGGAGGAATTCCCACACCTTCAGATCTCGCAGCAGACGCTGCACTCCATGTGGAAGGGGCAGATGGTGCAGGTGGAGCAACTCGCCAGGTCTGGTCAGGAAGACGAGCGGAGCGAGCGCCTACTGCAGAAAGAGGTGAGGGGCCTGAAGTCTGCACCGGATCAGGGCGTCATGGAGGGGTCGTTAACCCTTTATACACGTCTCCCCGCAGGTGGAGGACGCCCACAAGAAGCACGACCTCCTCGTCACGCTAATCCAGAGGGAGCAGGAGCACAACCAGCGGCTGGTCAGTGGTGGGGGCGGGACTATGAGCGCAGCAACCCCTGTGTACCGTTTACTTCCCATGATGCATCACTGCTGGGCGGAGCTTAATGAGAAGATCTCTGCCTGCTGTGAACGGAAGCATTACTGCTCACAGAGCTGAGGGCTCGTTACAGTGCATCAGCGTAGGCCGACACATTGTAACAAACCCTCACCTGTGCGGGCAGAAGAGGTCAGGCAGGCTCTCAGCCAGCAGAGGTCTTGAGGATGTGATCTTCATTTCCGTCACTACAGAAAGACTTCAAGGATCGGATCCGTCTCCAGAAGTCGGCCCAGAACCGGACGCGGGAGACGCGGCAGCAGGTGGCGCGAGCGAAGCGATACTACGACGACTACCACGTGCAGCTCCGCGCCAAACTCATGAGGGCAAGGACCAAAGAGGAGAGGGTGAGTGGAGCGTTGCCTCACCAAGGGCTCTGCTTGCTGTCAGTGAATTGTAACATTCTGAGGCGGATGAATTAAAGGGATATTGCCACCATAGAAAGTGAAGGCAGGGAAACAGCGAAGGAGTGTAGCGCTAAATCGACTGCACCGATACACTGCAGCAGACCCTCAGCTGTGTGCGCTACACGGATACACTGCAGCAGACCCTCAGCTGGGTGCGCTACACGGATACACTGCAGCAGACCCTCAGCTGGGTGCGCTACACGGATACACTGCAGCAGACCCTCAGCTGGGTGCGCTACAACGGATACACTGCAGCAGACCCTCAGCTGTGTGCTCTGCACCGGATACCACTGCAGCAGACCCCTCAGCTGTGTGCTCTGCACCGATACACTGCAGCAGACCCTCAGCTGTGTGCTCTGCACCGATACACTGCAGCAGACCCTCAGCTGTGTGCTCTGCACCGATACACTGCAGCAGACCCTCAGCTGTGTGCTCTGCAGCAGACCCTCAGCTGTGTGCTCTGCAGCAGACCCTCAGCTGTGTGATCTGCAGCAGACCCTCAGCTGTGTGATCTGCAGCAGACCCTCAGCTGTGTGATCTGCAGCAGACCCCTCAGCTGTGTGATCTGCAGCAGACCCTCAGCTGTGTGATCTGCAGCAGACCCTCAGCTGTGTGATCTGCAGCAGACCCTCAGCTGTGTGATCTGCAGCAGACCCTCAGCTGTGTGATCTGCACCGATACACTGCAGCAGACCCTCAGCTGTGTGCTCTGCACCGATACACTGCAGCAGACCCTCAGCTGTGTGCGCTACACGGATACACTGCAGCAGACCCTCAGCTGTGTGCTCTGCACCGATACACTGCAGCAGACCCTCAGCTGTGTGCTCTGCACCAATACACTGCAGCAGACCCTCAGCTGTGTGATCGGGGTGTCGGTGTCCGGTTCTTGCCCCCAGATCTTTAAGAAGCTCTTTGAGGAGGGGCTGGAGCTGCAGAAGCAGCGGCTGCGGGAGATGCGTTCTTACGCCAAGGAGCAGCGCGAGGAGCAAAGGAAGAGGCACAAAGACGAGCTGGAGTCCATGGAGAACTACTACAAGGATCAGGTAGGTGACCCCCATCCTCCGCACACATCACCGCTACTACTACCACCATTATCTAATCACCTTTCCTCCATGGCAGTTCTCCATGCTGGCCGAAGCCGTGGCAGGAGAAAGGCAGGAGATCCAAGAGCGGGAGAAGTCGCAGTCCAAGGTGAGTGTCCCTTTAATTTCCCACCCCCGTTCTAGTCCTGACCCCCAATAACCTGCCCCCCTCCCCTCAGACTCTACACAAGATAAAGCGAGAGCTGCGAGCAAAGATGGAGAAGGAGATCCAGGAGCTGCAGGCGATGATCCTCCAGACGGACGAGGACGCCTTCTTCAGGGAGCTGGAGGCCGAGCGGCTGAAGAGGAGGCTGCAGATGGCCTCCTTCCAGTACAGCAAGAGCCACTGCCTGTGATCCCCGGCACGGCCACCAGAGGGCAGGACACACTCTGTGCCACATCTGTGGGAGTCTGGAGTACACCTCTGGTGTACTGTGAAACTACAACTCCCACCATCTACACTTGAGCCTGCTGGGAGTTGTAGTTTTACCCCCTGGTGTAGTCCAGACTCTCCTTTCGCTGTGCCTTACCCCCTCCCCCGGAATGACGTCTGCCTCTCCAGATTATTTATTGGGGTTTTTAATTTATTTAATTTTTTTTTGGAATGAAAAGTAAAAAAATTCAGAATTTTTTTTTTTTCTTGAGTTCCTTTATTAATCCTCACCGGGGGCATCTGGTAATCCGGCACTCGCTCTTCCTCAACTGGACAAGTCTAGAACTATCCAGTGATCTGGATGGCGGATTGTGGGAATGATGGGCAGAGAGCTGAGCGATCAGCGGTGCCTGCCACCCCTGCTCTCCCCCCTATGCTTTACACTGCAGCTATGCATATTCAGAAGAGTTGCAGTGTGTGAACTCATGTTGACATGGTGACAGGATTTCGATCACAGGAAAAGGGGTGTGGCACAGGAGGGGGAGGAGCTTCAGTAACAGGGAGGGGCCTGCAGCAGCAGCTTATCCTACATTACGTCCTGTATTATACTCCAGTCACAGCTGCTCCTGCTTCACAGCTGAATCAGCTTGGAGATAGATTGCGGGGGGCGAGCCTTACAAGAGGCTGGTTGGTGCAGCTTTGAATGTGACTAGAGCAGAAGACCTCTCGGGCACAGTTGCCAGTAGATCCCTCACTCTCGGAGGATGGTGAAGCTGGTGACCCTGCTGGATCAGTGATGATCTGGTGCCCGGCGGTCCAGGAAGTGCTGTGATCTGGAGGAGAAATTCCGGGGAACCCCTTGGCCGGGCAAGCAACCATTATACTGCCATGAGAGGAGCATGTGGCGGTAGGACGTCCTGCATGTATCACTACTGGAGGTGACTGTTGTATGCCATGACTCTGCAGAGCAGCAGGGGGCAGTGTGTCCTCCACCAGGCCGTCACCCGAACAGAACCTGGACGCATCACTAGGCCCGAGCGAATCATTTCCGTACGGGATCCGTGGGTTCAACGCGCGTCTCACGAGAACTCGGTCAATTCCTGTGTTATTCATATCTGTGTCTTAAAGTAGAAATCCGAAGTGGGCTCTGGTACCGAGGTATCAGCCAGTACCGAACCCGACTTCGGATTTCTACTTTAAAGACGCAGATATGAATACCGTAGGAATTGGCCGAAATCTCGCGAGACGAATGTTGGAGCCCGCACAGTGTTAAAATCGAAGTATAAGGCTCCATTCACACGTCCGTATTTTTCTTTTCCAGATTTTTGGATCCGTGTTTCCACAAAAAAACCTTCCGTTTTTACCAATTGTACTTCCGCATCCGTTCTGTTTTTCCGCAAATAAGAAAAAAAGGAAGGAGGAATATATGTTGGTCGGGTATTTCTTTCTATTTCCTGGAAACGGATCCGCAATTGCGGATGACAATGATGCATTCCGCATTTTTTGCGGACCCATTGACTATAATGGGACCGCGGACAAAAGTAGGACAAGCTCTATCTTATTTGCGGATCCATATATAACAGAACGATGGATGCGAGTGCGGTCCCCATTTTTTTCAGGACCCATTGAAATGAATGGAACCGCATGATTTGCGGATCGGATCAGGAAAGAAAAACAGGACGTGTGAATGGAGCCCGAATTGCTCACTAAAGACGATATGGTCCAGTCCTGACACCACTCGACAGGAGGTGACGTGGCGGTTGTCAGGACACGTACTGGGCGCAGTGATTTCCTTCTTCTAAGCTCCTGGCAATGGTCCGGGGTGTAATGGAAGAGGCCACCGGCGTCTGGATGGAGACAACGAAACCATGGAGCTGCTCGTCAACGGATCAACCAATCCTCAGCGTGTGTCCTCGCATAACTACTGCTCCCAACATCTAACAGCGAGGTCAGAACAGCCCTTCATCCAAACATCTATCCTCTCAAAAGTGTCAAAATGTATTAGAGTGGATCGCAGAGGCGTGGCTAGCGCTCAACGATCTCTCACCAAGAGGTACACTACCCAAAAGTAGCCTCTGAGAGCATTTTTTATAGACGTCTCATCAGACGGCAGGACGAGGTCTGCAGCATCCATTTCTACTGACCTCGTTTGGTCTACACTGGCCCCTGGGGGCCCCCAAAACCATTTAGCACCCCCCCACCAATGGAATCACAGACACAAGATGTTTTGAAAATACTTTTTTCCTTTAATTCTCAGCTATAAATTGAAGCAAATATTATGTTCGGTAACATGCTGGTGCCAGAGTTAGTGGAGGGGAACGCCCCCGTCACCCCCAGATCTTCCCGGGGGGAGGCGACGACGCAGAACCCCCCCGGACAGGCACTAAGGAGATGGGTTACCCTCGGGTGTTACAGGTCTGAATGGGGGGAGGGGAAGCTTATATCTCTTTATACAGTAACAGGTTTATTCAATCAGACAGAATCTGAAGCCTTAAAAGTGCAGTCTCTGCGGCAGGAAGAGGGGCCCTAAATAATCAGGGGCCCCAGAGGAGCCCAGCGTCCCTCGTGGACTGGATTCTGGTCACTTCTGTGCAGGGACCGGCGCCCCCTGTGGACTATCACTAAGGGCTCGTGATTCTGCACAAAGTTTGCCGCCCTCTGGTTCTTTTTAAGACTACAACTCCCAGCATGCTGAGACCAGTAGTTCTACAGGAAGCAGAGGGTCTCGGCCAGTAACCCATCATTTCCGGATTACAGATACAAGAGCGCACGGACACTCATCCAAAAGTGCTACTGCCCCCTAGAGGCCAGAGGTGGCAAGTACAGTCTAACTGCTGGTGGGGAAATCAGGAGGTCCGGCCGTTCCCTGCTCATCACTGAAAAAAAAGCTAAAAGCACCTGGAGGATGAGGAGAGTAGGACGGGGCCACCGTGACGATAGGGATCGCCTACTTGCTAGTCACCCCAAGGTTCCCCCTAGACCCAAAGCCATGCGAGATCCCCTAGAGAACAGCTGGAGGCTGCTTGTACTTCGCTGGTGTCTGTGGCTGGGATCAGGCCCCTCCCCTTTCCCCGCCCCTGCTTACTTAGAAGCCCCTTTTCCCGCCTCAGAGGAGCATGGTCTCTGCTTAACGCCCAGTTTCCGCTACCTGATGAGATCCAGGTCCATAAAACATGGCTGAAGCGCCTCAACACAAAGGCTGCGGCCACTACAAATAGGCGAAGAATTTTCACAGAAAATTCCCTTTTTTTTTTCTTTCCTTCTTTATTCTATTTACAGATGAAAACCGGGGGCAAGACGGACAAAGCAGAGGTCGGGGACAACGGGGGGAATTAATGGGTTAATGCTGCGTCTGATATAATGGCGAAATGCTAAAAACAAGGCGGTAGCTTTTATCATGGGGCGGAGACACAAAAGGGGGCGGAGAGACAGTGGTTTGCATGAGGAAAAAAAAAAATATTGATCTGTTGGTTCTGAAAACAGAGAGCGACAAAAACATTTCCGTAAACCGCCACAGGGCGCAGACGGCGGCCATATTGTCCGACCCTGTGGCCTTTTGGAGCTTTGACACACACCCCCCAAAATGGCCGCCGCCGCACGCCCTGTGCCGGGATGACGGTCGCATTTTAAGGGATAAAAACACAGAAATGACAAAAAATGCAGACGACCAGAGAATAAAAGTGGCGGGATTAAATTACTAAAATAAGTGGCGTCATGAGGCGGGATACGGACCGGCGGCGCTAAATGCAAGCGTCATCTATGACATCCACTCCGGGTATCGGGGGGAGGGGCCGCCGCACCACTCTCTGGTAACGGAGCTCCTGTTGGCAGCCGTCCCTCGCGCCGCCGCCGGCGGCCATGGCTGAATCTTTGCTTCTGGCTGTGAGATCCGGGAAGAGGGAATGTAATTGTTAACCCTTTACGTATAAAAATAACAGTAGTCTTTATATATCGCAGGACGCCGCTTTCACGGGAAGGTCGGCGGTCCGTACAACGTTCTTTAAATAGCAGCTAAGTCGCGAGCGCCGTACGACTTTTTCGTAATGGAAAAAATATATTTATATATAATATTTATAGAATCCCAAAGTGTCCGTTCTCGCACGCGGCGGGGGAGGGAGGGTCCGAGCCATCCATCCCAAGTGTCCGCTCTCCGCGCCTCATTCCACCGCGAAGCCGCAGGTCTCCTCGATGGCCGTCAGGAGCTTCTCGTACAGTTTCTCGTAGCTCTCGTAGGGCGGGATGTCGATGCGGTTAAAGCTGAGAAGAAAACGGAGAGGAGGTGAGAAATCCGCACTGGGACGGACCTAGGGGCGTGGCCTTCCGGGTGACCGGCTGTGACTCTTTGGTGCCATCTAGTGGCAGCAGTAGGTACAGCAGCAGCTCCCCATAGAAGACTGCACAGGATTTATAGTTTTAGGGGGTGTGAGGATTTATGCAACTCATTACACTCCACCCACAGGATCGGGGGAAGGTGGCGCCCCAGAACTCCAGACGAACTCACCAGGTGTGCGCCTTGGGTAGGTTATTGGTGTTGGCGTCGATCTGATGGATGGTGAAGAGCCGCGGACCTGCTGCACCTGGAAGGAGGAGGAGACGGCACAATTTATATTTGGCCACACCCCCGTGACACCCTGTATCTATACCGCCATGCAGCGCACTAGGAAAGCTGGGTGTCAATCTGCTTAAAATGGCGTCCAAATAAAAGCGCTACAGCCGCCCCCCGGTGGAGAGGCCGGGTACTGCGGAGAGTTACCTTGCAGCGCCTTGAAGCCCTGCAGCGGGACTCGGGAGGATCCGGTGACGAACTGCAGCAGCCGCGCTCGCCGCTCCTCGTCGAAGGACTCCACCGCCTTCCAGAACCACTTGACGATGTTGCTGTCCGGGGTGCAGTGCTTTAACCGCGTGTTGGTCTTCCAGTCGTTCACGTCGATCTTTCCCAATCCGCAGACGATGAGCTGGAAAGACAGGACATGAGTGACCGAGCTGCTGCAGAACTACAAGCACCAGGAGGCCCAGCAGGACACCTCCATGCTCTGGTCCCAGTCCCTGCTTGGCATCTCTCTGCCTGCATGTCAGTCCTCACTGCAGTTTTCGCATTATATTCATAAGCCAGAGAACTACAGGTCTCGCTTTCCAAAAACAAATGCCACCTATTTCCCCCCCCCACCTCAAATTTCTACTCCCCTGCCTGTGTGTCAGTCTTCACCGTAGTTCTAGTATACTACTCATGAACCAGGAAGAGCAGAGCTGCAAGAGATCCCGAGGACCCCTCCCCGGGTCCCAGCGCTCACCTCCAGCTCCTTCTCGTCGAACGTCTTGAGCAGGTGCTGCGGGATGACCTCGTTGAACCCCTTCTGCAGGGCCAGGAACTGCGCCTCAATGCCTCGCAGGAACCTCCAGTTCACGTAAAGCCTGAAGGAAGAGGACAGGCCTCAGGCCGCGGGGACACCAGGAGGGAGCCAGCCTGAAGCTCAGGTCTGGATACAATGTAACAAACCCTCAGCAGTAAAAGGCCATGACACAATGCTGTCTTTACAGGAGCGACCCTTCATCAGACATCATGTTGTCAGGTTTCGGTAGGCTCCGCCCCCAGTGTCACACGGCCGCTCACCTGACATACTCCTTTTTGGTTTCCTCGGTGACCGGGATGGTCTTGCCGTTGGGCTTCAGCTCGTGCTGGATGAGCTCGCCGTACGCGCTGTGCTCCACGCAGAACGTGTGATCCAGGACCGCCGTGATGTCGTTCTCTCTGTGGACACAGCGTTTACCATAAAAGGAGCCATAACGCAAAGGGGAGGGGCCTAAACAACCCTGACCACAAAATAAACCGCCACCCCCTTCCCCCGCGACTCACAGGATCCAGACGAGGCTGTTATGGAGGTCGGGGTCCACGGACTCCATGTCGTCCAGCGTGATGGGCTTCCCGAGGAGCTGCTTGTAGAAGGGGAGTGTGAAGCCGCCATCGATGTAGTGTCCGTGAAACACCGCCATGCCCATGATCCGCCCCACGAAGTGGAAGTACGAGAGGTGCTCCTACAGAGGGCGGCAGCGGGTTATAAGCGGGAAAAACTGCGCCAAATGGACGACGCCAACGGGGAAGGGACGGGCGGCGCCACTTACCGGGTTAACGGCAGAGTCCGGGTTGATCTGTAGTGTGTAGATGTCATCGCGGGAATATTGGAAGAGGCCGTAATACGGATTCAACATCTCGTGAGACAGCAGGTAAAGCCACTCCCTGCAAAAAGAAAAACGGAAGGGCGGAGCTTAAGAGACTGCAGGGGGTGGAGCTTAAGAGAGCACAGGGGGAGGAGCTCAGGAACAAATAATGCCACTACTGTAAGTCTAAAAACCCTGATAATCTGCCAGGGGTCAAACACAGTCCAAATCATCCGGGTCCTGCCCCCGAGGATCCAGCATGGCGCCATCTACATCACCCATGCTGGACTATCACTGAGGACCTGCCCCTGAGGATCCAGCATGGCACCATCTACATGACCCATGCTGGACTATCACTGAGGACCTGCCCCCGAGGATCCAGCATGGCACCATCTACATGACCCATGCTGGATTATTACTGAGGACCTGCCCCCGAGGATCCAGCATGGCACCATCTACATCACCCATGCTGGATTATCACTGAGGACCTGCCCCCTGAGGATCCAGCATGGCGCCATCTACATCACCCATGCTGGACTATCACTGAGGACCTGCCCCCCAAGGATCCAGCATGCCACCATCTATGACCCATGCTGGATTATTACTGAGGACCTGCACCCGAGGATCCAGCATGGCACCATCTATGACCCATGCTGGACTATCACTGAGGACCTGCCCCCTGAGGATCCAGCATGGCACCATCTACATGACCCACACTGGATTATCACTGAGGACCTGCCCCCTGAGGATCCAGCATGGCACCATCTACATGACCCATGCTGGACTATCACTGAGGACCTGCCCCCCGAGGATCCAGCATGGCACCATCTACATCACCCATGCTGGACTATCACTGAGGACCTGCCCCCTGAGGATCCAGCATGGCACCATCTACATGACCCATGCTGGATTATTACTGAGGACCTGCACCCGAGGATCCAGCATGGCACCATCTACATGACCCATGCTGGATTATCATTGAGGACCTGCCCCTCGAGGATCCAGCATGGCACCATCTACATCACCCATGCTGGATTATCACTGAGGACCTGCCCCCCCGAGGATCCAGCATGGCACCATCTATGACCCATGCTGGACTATCACTGAGGACCTGCCCCCTGAGGATCCAGCATGGCACCATCTACATCACCCATGCTGGACTATCACTGAGGACCTGCCCCCAGAGGATCCAGCATGGCACCATCTAAATGACCCATGCTGGACTATCACTGAGGACCTGCCCCTGAGGATCCAGCATGGCACCATCTACATGACCCATGCTGGACTATCACTGAGGACCTGCCCCCAGAGGATCCAGCATGGCACCATCTAAATGACCCATGCTGGACTATCACTGAGGACCTGCCCCTGAGGATCCAGCATGGCACCATCTACATGACCCACACTGGATTATCACTGAGGACCTGCCCCCCTGAGGATGCAGCATGGCACCATCTACATGACCCATGCTGGACTATCACTGAGGACCTGCCCCCTGAGGATCCAGCATGGCACCATCTACATGACCCATGCTGGACTATCACTGAGGACCTGCCCCCGAGGATCCAGCATGGCACAATCTACATCACCCATGCTGGATTATCACTGAGGACCTGCCCCCGAGGATCCAGCATGGCACCATCTACATAAACCCATGCTGGATTATCACTGAGGACCTGCCCCGAGGATCCAGCATGGCACCATCTACATCACCCATGCTGGATTATCACTGAGGACCTGCCCCCGAGGATCCAGCATGGCACCATCTACATGACCCATGCTGGATTATCACTGAGGACCTGCCCCCGAGGATCCAGCATGGCACCATCTACATCACCCATTGCTGGATTATCACTGAGGACCTGCCCCCAGAGGATCCAGCATGGCACCATCTAAATGACCCATGCTGGACTATCACTGAGGACCTGCCCCCTGAGGATCCAGCATGGCACCATCTATATGACCCATGCTGGATTATCACTGAGGACCTGTCGCCAGAGGATCCAGCATGGCACCATCTACATGACCTATGAGGATTATCACTAAGGACCTGCCCCCGAGGATCCAGCATGCCACCATCTACATGACCCATGCTGGATTATCACTGAGGACCTGCCCCCGAGGATCCAGCATGGCACCATCTACATGACCCATGCTGGATTATCACTGAGGACCTGCCCCCCGAGGATCCAGCATGGCACCATCTACATCACCCATGCTGGATATCACTGAGGACCTGCCCCCGAGGATCCAGCATGGCACTATCTATGACTAATGCTGGATCATGAAAGACATTTTGTGCAGTCACACACATCATGGAGGAGGCGGCAGTTGATCATCGGTCACACAGGGGTCAGTACATTACCTGGCGACCCCTCCATAGTCTAACCCTTCCTCCCCGCGGAATTTGATCATTAGTCTCTTCCACAAGATCCTTCGGCCTCATCTTCATCACCTGCCGGTAGGATTCCTGTGGGGTCAGACAGAAGGACGGTCAGAGTCCGGACAGCGGGCCAGAGCGGTGGGATATGGCGCGACCTGCGCGAGGGCGGTTACCTCAAAGATCTCCTCCCGGACACCTCGATGCGGCAGTGCCCGGCCTGCGGCTGCTGCTGGGACAGCTCCTGCCTCAGGATCTTCAGCTTCTGCACCAGGTCTCTCTTGTATCGGGGGACGGTCAGACAGTCGATGTCGTCGGGCAGCTGGCACAGGGGCACCACCGGCGGCGGTGGCGGCGGCTGTTGCTGCTGCTGCTGGTGGTCTTTCAGCTGGTTCTGGCGGCTGCAGATAAAAGACCCTCAATAAGCGGAGTCTTAAAGGGCCGGTCTCACATATAAGAATCCACCTTGCATTTCAAATACTTACCAATGTCAAGATGTCTGCTTGCTGTCAGTGAACTGCAAACCTCTAGTGTGTATATGCAAAGGAAGAAAGCTAGTCCTCGCTCAGCTGAGGGTTTGTTACAATGTATCAGCCTAAGAAGTCCTTGATAAGTTAACAGCCTGAACTGATGCATTGTAACAAACCGTCAGCATAACAGAGACTGTCAGAACAGGATCCTCTGTCACGATATTTAAAGGGGTTGTCCGACGAAAATATTCTACAGTTTTCAAACCAGCAGCTGGATCTGAATATTTTTGTAATTGCAAGTAATAAAAAAATGTGTATATCTACTGAGCTATTCTGTGAAATGTATCTGTATAGGACCACTTCATTTCTTTGACCTGCTCACTGAGAAGGTCGCACATGCTCAGTTTCATCTTTCAACTGCCTCCTGAGCTGTGATCGGGAGAGCTGAGACACGCCCCCTGAGCTGTGATAGGGAGCGCTGAGACACGCCCCCCTGAGCTGCGATAGGGAGCGCTGAGACACGCCACCCTGAGCTGTGATAGGGAGCGCTGAGACACGCCACCCTGAGCTGTGATAGGGAGCGCTGAGACACGCCCCCTGAGCTGTGATAGGGAGCGCTGAGACACGCCACCCTGAGCTGTGATAGGGAGAGCTGAGACACGCCCCCCTGAGCTGTGATAGGGAGAGCTGAGACACGCCTCCTGAGCTGTGATAGGGAGAGCTGAGACACGCCCCCTGAGCTGTGATAGGGAGCGATAAGACACGCCCCCCTGAGCTGCGATAGGGAGAGCTGAGACACGCCTCCTGAGCTGCGATAGGGAGAGCTGAGACACGCCCCCTGAGCTGCGATAGGGAGCGATAAGACACGCCCCCCTGAGCTGCGATAGGGAGAGCTGAGACACGCCCCCTGAGCAGTGATAGGGAGCGATAAGAACACGCCCCCCTGAGCTGTGATAGGGAGCGCCGAGACACGCCCCCCTGAGCTGCGATAGGGAGCGCCGAGACACGCCCCCCTGAGCTGCGATAGGGAGCGCCGAGACACGCCCCCCTGAGCTGCGATAGGGAGCGCCGAGACACGCCCCCCTGAGCTGCGATAGGGAGCGCCGAGACACGCCCCCCTGAGCTGCGATAGGGAGCGCCGAGACACGCCCCCCTGAGCTGCGATAGGGAGCGCCGAGACACGCCCCCCTGAGCTGCGATAGGGAGCGCCGAGACACGCCCCCCTGAGCTGCGATAGGGAGCGCCGAGACACGCCCCCCTGAGCTGCGATAGGGAGCGCCGAGACACGCCCCCCTGAGCTGCGATAGGGAGCGCCGAGACACGCCCCCTGAGCTGCGATAGGAGCGCCGAGACACGCCCCCCTGAGCTGCGATAGGGAGCGCCGAGACACGCACCCCCTGAGCTGCGATAGGGAGCGCCGAGACACGCCCCCTGAGCTGCGATAGGGAGCGCCGAGACACGCCCCCCTGAGCTGCCGATAGGGAGCGCCGAGACACGCCCCCCTGAGCTGCGATAGGAGCGCCGCAGACACGCCCCCCTGAGCTGCGATAGGAGCGCTGAGACACGCCCCCCTGAGCTGCGATAGGGAGCGCTGAGAACCGCCCCCTGAGCTGCGATAGGGAGCGCTGAGACACGCCCCCCTGAGCTGCGATAGGAGCGCTCAGACACGCCCGCCCTGAGCTGCGATAGGGAGCGCTGAGACACCCCCCCTGAGCTGCGATAGGGAGCGCTGAACACGCCCCCCTGAGCTGCGATAGGAGCCTGAGACACGCCCCTGAAACGCGTAGGGAGCGCTGAGACACGCCCCCCTGAGCAGCGATAGGGAGCCGTGAGACACGCCCCCCCCTGAGCAGCGATAGGGAGCGCTGAGACACCGCCCCCCTGGCAGCGATCAGCGATAGGGAGCGCTGAGACACGCCCCCTGAGCAGCGATAGGGAGCGCTGAGACACGCCCCTGAGCAGCGATAGGGAGCGCTGAGACACGCCCCCTGAGCAGCGATAGGGAGCGCTGAGACACGCCCCCTGAGCAGCGATAGGGAGCGCTGAGACACGCCCCCTGAGCAGCGATAGGGAGCGCTGAGACACGCCCCCTGAGCAGTGATAGGAGCGATGAGACACGCCCCCTGAGCTGCGATAGGGAGCGCTGAGACACGTCTCCTGAGCAGTGATAGGGATCGATGAGACACGCCCCTGAGCTGTGATAGGGAGAGCTGAGACACGCCCCCTGAGCTGTGATAGGGAGAGCTGAGACACGCCCCCTGAGCTGTGATAGGGAGAGCTGAGACACGCCCCCTGAGCTGCAGCAGATAAGACACTCCCCTTGAGCTGTCAGCTTGATATAAATCTAGCAGAGCAATGAATGGGGAGATCTCTGGATCCATGTGACGTACAGGGCTGGTTCTAGCTGTGTTAGAAGAAGATTGTCATGGACTATGTGATTTCTGATTTTCATTTTTTACATGATTCATGGGAGGACCCCTTTAAGTAAGCTTTCCATACAATGACAGCAAGCAGATATCTTGAAATCGGCAAACTGGTGACAGACTGGACGCCGGCCCTTTAAATAACCCTCCCCGGGATGGATCACTGTGTGTAGTGCTGACAGCGACCACTCAGGAGGCCCCTGCAGGAGCTCGGGGGGGGGGGGGAGGGGGCTCGGCAGCATTCCCACACTGACGAGGAATCTCAGTTATGTCGTGACCACATGTGCGCAGCGCAGTCATGGGATTTCATGTGTGACACACGTGACCCCCGGCCCTCCAAACCTTCCCCCGTCCAGCTCCGCTCCTGTCATCACCCTACAATCCTCCGCACTGATCGTGTATCTAATGCTCCAGTCACAACCTTGTCCTCATTACTGCTGCCCCCTGCACCAGCCGTGGAGGAGCTGAAGACCAGGAGCCAGCAGGGGGAGCTGTGAACGCAGCTCTGGATGTGACTGGAGTATAAAGCATCATCGGGCACCACCTGCCCCTGACGGGCCGCACGGTGACAGATCCCCTCCCCCATGGCATGAGGCGGCCGCACTTACTTGAGTACGAGGTGGAGGTTGGCGGACAGCCGGGGGTCCGTGAACTGCGTGGTCCGGTTATTGTGATCCACAAAGTAGACGCGGCCGGTGGCGGTGTTGCGGATCTCCCAACCCGGGGGGAGGGGCCCCAGCTCCTCGCAGTTGACGTTACTTAGATCCCTGGATATGAAAAACAGGAGTCGGTAAAACAAGTGGCCTCCAGAGCTGCGCTCAGAGTTCTGCGTATTACAGGAGCCTCTTACCTGGGCACCCGGGGGTCGTGCCACGTGCTGACGCCAGTCTGTGTGTGGAGGAAGTAGACCTGCCCCTGCTGCGTGGTCCTCTGCTCTGTGGGGGGAACAGAGAATAAGTCCAGAGCCCCCCCGAGGACACACCCCCCGAGGACACGCCCCCAGCACTCACCATATCCCTCCGGCAGGTCGGGCGGGGTGTGCAGATGTGTCCTGCTCATGTAGTTCCTGTGACGCTGCGACCGGACTCTTCTCTCCTGGAGTCGGGGGTCCGCGGTCTGCCCGCTGCTGGCGCCATTGGTCCCCGTAACGGGCGTGTTCTCGTCCACGAAGCAGCTCAGAGGCCTCCCAGGACTGGAGTACTCCGATGCCGGCCTGAGGGGGGGGAGGGGCTGTCAGTCATCATGATGCCGAAGCATCGGCTTTAAGATCACCGCTTGCTGTCAGCGAACTGAATCACCCTGGTGGTTTGTTACAATGTATCAGCGCAGGAAACATGCGTCAGTCCGGAGCCCACAGATGGTTTCCTGGACTGATTCATCTCCACAGCTGAGGGTTTGTTACAATGTATCTGGACTAATCTCTGCCGTCCTGACAGTTTGTTACAATGTATCGGCGCAGGTCACACATGGACCATCCACAGAGGATTGTCTGCTTCTTCACAGCTGAAGGCTTGTGACAGTGTATCAGTGTGGACGACCATCAGCTGCACAATTCTCTGTATCCTGATAGTCTGTTACAATGTATCAGTGCAGGTAATATGTACCACAATGGAGGATGGTCTACCCCTTCAGAGCTGAAGCCTTGTTACAGTGTAAACCGTCCTCTGTCGTGCACATATCTCTCCTTTCTGTTACAATGTATCAGTGCAGGTAATATGTACCACAATGGAGGATGGTCTACCCCTTCAGAGCTGAAGCCTTGTTACAGTGTAGACCGTCCTCTGTCGTGCACATATCTCTCCTTTCTGTTACAATGTATCAGTGCAGGTAATATGTACCACAATGGAGGATGGTCTACCCCTTCAGAGCTGAAGCCTTGTTACAGTGTAAACCGTCCTCTGTCGTGCACATATCTCTCCTTTCTGTTACAATGTATCAGCGCAGGTAACTCATGTATCAGACTGCAGTGACCCCCCAATGTGCAGCCACATGCTGGGGGTCGGTGCCGCGGGTGTGGACGGACACGGCGTACACTACGGGGACCCCCGGTCAGTGCTTACCGCGTCGGCCGCTCCCACTGGGTGGTCCGGGTGATGTGGTTGAGGTACTGGATGCGCCCCGAGGCCGTTCTTCGCTCCTCCCAGCTACGATCCAGACACGGAAGAGATAAAGCAGTCAGTGCTATTTCCAGGAACCCGAGGCCCGGCCTTATATGTGGCCGCAAGACAGGGGAGAGAATAAGCAGCGGCGTATGAATCTCACTAGTAGACGGGGGGCGCTGCTCGGCTGAAAGGTCAGAGGTCAGAGTAAGCGTCCTACCCCCAAAACCGACTGAGCCCCAAACTGGACGCCTCACAGCGGCCCTTAGATATTGGGGTATCTTTGAATAAACCCTCCCCCAAAATGATGGGGGTTGGGGTGGGGGGCGTACTCGGACTCTCGACTTTCATCAACACAATAGCTGAGTACACAAAACGGCAGCGAACACAACAAAGCCGGGGGGTGAACGAAAAACGGACACAGGATGGAGGCAGCTGCCGGGGTCAATCACACGGAGGGGGCGTCCAGGAGGGTCTCCTGTGGCAGAACCGTACAGTAATAGACAGAGTACGGACATGTGAGGGGGCCACGCCCAGGACGTAAGCCGGGCCCCGGAATCTGTCATCCGCTGCCCCCACAAGTCTGTATACAGAATGTGGGGCGCCGCGCAGTACGGAGAGACCTCGGAGAGGACGCCAAAGAACAGGACGGGGCGCCAATACTTTACACTATTCAATTCTGCCAGGACGACGTCTTCCGTTAACACCCCCCCCCCCCCCGACAACGCATTGATAGACATGGGGGAGTAGAGGGGGTGCGGGGGTCATCTGCAACTCCCCAGACAGCTGCGCTTCATCCACAAAACGTAAAACGGACGAACAGAAGGAAAATAAATGTCAAAAAAACATTTAGACAAAATGACAAAAAATAAAATTAAAATTACGGGAAGAAAAATAAATAAATGAGAAAAATATCTGAAAATAAAGATATAGAATAGATTTAAATCTAAAAAAGTGCGGCAAAATTCATTTTGAATATAAGTCAAAAATATTGTACAAAAATAAAATGCAAAGAAAAAATGTAACAAATATAAAAATAAAATATACAAATTTATAGTAAAAAAAATTAGAACAGACAAAAAAGTACTAATAATAATAAATAATAATAAATAAAAATAAGTAAAAAAATAAAAAAAATACAATGCTAATAAAATAATAATAATTAATAAATACATAAAATAAAAATAAATAAAATAATAACTTAATAATAATACTAATAAATAATAATAAAAATAAAAATAAGTAAAAAAATAAACACAATGCTAAAAATAAAAAAATAAATAATAATAAATAAAATAATAAGAATAGTTAATAAATAAATACATAATAAAATAATAAAAATAAATAAAATAATAATAACAATAATAATAATAATAATATATTCTTAATAGTCAGGGCTGCAGCGTCTGCTCACCCGTCCGGTAAGTCGTTGTCAAATAGTCGGCTGCAGTCGACCACCTGCCCCCCGCTGCCGATCCGATCCCGGGACTGAAGGCTGACTGGAAGGAGAAGACACCGAAGGGTTAATGACGTTTTCGGCAGCCGCCGTGTTTACCGCACTCCCCAACCTGCGCCCCTTCAGCTGTGGTAAAACTACTACTCCAAGCATGCTCACGTTTAGTGTTAGCCACGCCCCCTAAGAGCGCTGGGTGCTGTAGTGACCACGCTCCGCCTCTAGAGGGCGCCCTGCCCGCACTCACCCACTATCTGCCCCCGCACAGTGTCGTTGTCATTCGGGCCGAGCTTGCATAAATCCAGGCGCTGATCTACAGGAGAGAGGAGAGGCGGGAGTCAGTGGGGCGTGCAGACTTATGCGGTGACCACTAGGGGGCGCTCCCTCTGCACTCACAGCCCGTGTCCTTGAGGCGGTTGATGGCGTTGGAGAGGAGGCGGACGCAGCCCAGGAACCCGGCCCCCTGCTTCTTGTGGATCTTCTTGTGGTTCCACACGCTGATCGTAATGGAGTCCGACTTCCCGATGTATCTGAGGGGGAAAGAAATCACTTTACCTCTGCGGCTGTGTCAGTCTACACTGTCCTGCTGGCATGGTATTCATCAGCAGTCATGCATCAGAGCCTGCAGATGAGAGCAGCCCAGGACAGAGGAAAGACGCGACCGCCGCCATGACATCATCAGCTTAACTCTGCTGTACACAGAGACTCCGTCCACAACACCGATCAGCAACCCCGCCGAGGTACACGCCCCCGACATGGAGCAAATCCCCTGTGATCCCCCGCAACACTGCAGAACACTACATGATGGGGGAAGTACAGTGTGCTTCTGCCAGACTGTATCACACAGGAAAGGATTAAATACACAGCTGAGCAGACAGTATCACACAGGAGAGGATTAGATACAAAGCTCAGCAGATAGTATCACACAGGATAGGATTAGATACACAGCTGAGCAGATAGTATCACACAGGATAGGATTAGATACACGACTCAGCAGATAGTATCACACAGGATAGGATTAGATACAAAGCTCAGCAGATAGTATCACACAGGATAGGATTAGATACACAGCTGAGCAGACAGTATCACACAGGATAGGATTAGATACACAGCTCAGCAGACAGTATCACACAGGATAGGATTAGATACACAGCTCAGCAGACTGTATCACACAGGATAGGATTAGATACACAGCTGAGCAAATAGTATCACACAGGATAGGATTAGATACACAGCTCAACAGATAGTATCACACAGGACAGGATTAGATACACAGCTGAGCAGACAGTATCACAGAGGATAGGATTAGATACAAAGCTCAGCAGACAGTATCACACAGGATAGGATTAGATACACAGCTCAACAGACAGTATCACACAGGATAGGATTAGATACACGGCTCAGCAGATAGTATCACACAGAATAGGATTAGATACACAGCTCAGCAGACAGTATCACACACAGGAATAGCATGGCAGGCTCACACAGATACACAGCAGCAGATAGTTGGATATCACACAGGATAGGATTAGATACACAGTTCAGGCAGACCAGTAGATATCACACAGGATAGGATTAGATACACAGCTCAGCAGACAGTATCACACAGGAGAGGATTAGATAGGATTAGATACACAGCTTCAGCAGCATACAGTACAGGATAGATAGACTCACACAGCCACAGATATCACAGGATAGGATTAGATACACAGCAGACAGATAGGATAGGATTAGATTACAGACAGTATCACACACAGTTCAGCAGGATTAGATACACAGAGACAGTATCACACAGGTTAGGATTAATAGATACAGGCAGTATCACACAGAATAGGATTAGATACACAGCTCAGCAGATAGTATCACAGCAGATAGGATTAGATACACAGTTCAGCAGACAGTATCACACAGGATAGGATAGGATCACACAGTCAGCAGCAGTATCACACAGGATATCACAGGATTAGATACATAGATACACACAGGATAGGATTAGATACACAGCTCAGCAGACAGTATCACACAGGAGATAGGATAGATACACAGCTCAGCAGACAGTATCACACAGGATAGGATTAGATACACAGCTAAGCAGGCAGTATCACACAGGATAGGATCAGATACACAGCTCAGCAGGCAGTATCACACAGGATAGGATTAGATACACAGCTCAGCATACAGTATCACACAGGATTAGGATTAGATACACAGCTCAACAGACAGTATCACACAGGATAGGATTAGATACACAGCTCAGCAGGCAGTATCACACAGGATAGGAATAGATACACAGCTCAGCAGACAGTATCACACAGGAGAGGATTAGATACACAGCTGAGCAGGCAGTATCACACAGGATAGGATTAGATACACAGCTCAGCAGACAGTATCACACAGAATAGGATTAGATACACAGCTGAGCAGACAGTATCACACAGGAAAGGATTAGATACACAGCTCAGCAGACAGTATCACACAGGATAGGATTAGATACACAGCTCAGCAGACAGTATCACACATTTTAGGATTAGATACACAGCTCAGCAGACAGTATCACACAGGGTAGGATTAGATACACAGCTCAGCAGACAGTATCACACAGGATAGGATTAGATACACAGCAGAGCAGACAGTATCACTAGCTGGTACTCTGCTTCCCCATACTCCAGGGGAGGAGAACCATTCAGGGTCCGGCTGGGGGTTGTAGTCACTCACAGGTCATAGTGCTGGTTCCACTTGGGGTCCAGGGTGTTCTTCACGGTGTCGGTGGAGTGGCATTGCCCGGACCCGTCCACCACCACCTTGGCAAAGGGATCCGGGAGTCCTGCAGTTGGAGGGAAAACAGAGGAGAGATAACGCAGCCGGCCGAGAGTCCGACTCCAGTCACATCCAGAGCAGCAGCAGCACAGCGCCCCCTGCTTCTTCAGGGTCTGTACAGATCCCCCCACAATACGGCCATCCCGCTCTGCAGCTCCGGATGTGACTGGAGGATACAACAGGAAGCGCGCAGACACCATGCGGACACCGACTACGGCTGCATTCACGCCCGCCGCCAAACTACGCAGATACTCACTGAAAAAATCCTTCTTCACCAGGTTCTTGGCACAGAGAACTGCGGAGAGAGAGAAGGAAACCATCAGCATTGCTGTCCACACTGACGATACATTGTAACAGGGGCATCGACAATGGTTACCATGGCAACACAAGATCAATACAGACATCTCCTTACACTGAGGGGGTAAGCACACGGCGGCGTCACGGCGGCCGGAGGGCAGAGCGCCAACCATCCGCAGGTGATAGGCCGGGGCACATCACATGACCTATAAACACTGGGAGAGAGAGGGACCTGCGTCTACTGGGGGCCACAACCGCACAGCCACAATGAAAAACCATCCCCCGGGGGGCGCAAGAGCAACGCCAGCCTAAGAGGTGTCCGCTCCAACCAGGGCTGTGGAGTCGGAGTCAGTATAAAATGGACCGACTCCTACATTTAGTTCAGTTGAGATGACTGTGCTGCCCTTCATGTAGATGCTCAGAAGTGAAGCTCCTCCGCTACAGATCAGAGGAAAAAGGCACTGGGAAGGAATGGCTGCACTCATCTCAGAAAACAGGAGTAAAGGGGTTTTCTCACCAGTTACAAAGATTACCTTTCATCATATAGGGAGAGTTAAAAGAAGACATTTTCTAACTACAGTGGTCAGTCATGAGCTATAGACAGTTCAGCAGGTCTCTCACTGCACACAGGCTTCTATGGTAACCTGCAGACCAGAAAGACTGTTATCTGATTGGCTGAGAGCAGGAGTGACCTCTGTAAGCAAAATGTGTTGAGGACTGAGAAGCTTTACCTGTAATTGTGTTAGAGATCACAACCTCCTGCTCTGTCAGAGTAATAACTGCTGGAGACCCCCACACACAGCCTGAGGAGACAGGGTGCGTGCAAACTGCCTGCCAGCCAGTGAATCAATGTGCTGAGAAACCCCCTTTAAGGCTCCATTCACACGTCCTGGTTTTCTTTCCTGATTCGATCCTGATCCTGATCTGGATCCATTCATTTCAATGGGTCCTGAAAAAATCAGGATCGAATCAGGAAAGAAAAACAGGACGTGTGAATGGAGCCTAAGGCAAGTACTTCTTAGTATATCTAAACGTTCAATAAACCGTGCATAAATCACTTGTCCGGTGCCTGTTCTCTCTCTGCTTCCTCTGAGCTCATGTGTGGAGAGGTTAGCTGCTCTCATGGCTTCTATCTGCTGCTGATGTAAAACACCTCGGGTCTTATGTCTCCGTGTAGAAGTTTCTTTGTTGCCCATAGAAACCAATCAGAGCTCCCCTTACATCTCATATAGTGCTCTGGAGAAATGAAAGGGGAGCTCTGATTGGTTGCTATGGGCAACAAAGAAAGTCTTAGACCTAGAGAGTGTTCATCCATCAGGCCCTTAGTGATCTGTACCCGGAGAAGCCTGAGACTGAAGGTTCAGAGATGTCAGTAACACACAGATTACATACAGATCTGTACTATTCATTTATGGAAAGTAGGGTTGTCGCGGGTATCGAAATTTAGATACTGAATCGATACTTTTATACCACTATCGATTCGGTACCGGAATTTGCTCTTTTTCGATATTAAAATAGAAAATTCTCTTACCTCTCCTACGTCGCGGCTCCGGCGCTCCTCTTCTTCTCCGGGCCCGCGCTGCACTGTCCTGACCGCGTACAGCGTCAGGACGTAGTGCACGCACTCTGACCTGACGCTGCACGCAGTCAGGTGACCGTGCGGCTCCGGGAAGAGAAGAAGAGGAGCGCCGGACCCGGAACGGAGCCGCAGGGTAGGAGAGGTAAGAGAATTTTTTATTTTATTTTGATGGGGGCACGGTGGGCTGATCTGAGGTCTGATGGGGGCACGGTGGGCTGATCTGAGGTCTGATGGGGGCACGGTGGGTGCTGATCTGAGGTCTGATGGGGGCACGGTGGGCTGATCTGAGGTCTGATGGGGACAGTGGGCTGGTCTGAGGTCTGGTGGGGGCACGGTGGGCTGATCTGAGGTCTGATGGGGGCACAGTGGGCTGGTCTGAGGTCTGATGATGGCACAGTGGGCTGATCTGAGGTCTGGTGGGGCACAGTGGGCTGGGTCTGAGGGTCTGGTGGGGGCCACAGTGGCTGATCTGAGGTCTGATGGGGGCACAGTGGGCTGGTCTGAGGTCTGGTGGGGGGGCACGGTGGGCTGAAGGTGGGGGGCTGAGGTCTGATGGGGCACGGTGGGCTGATCTGAGGTCTGATGGGGGCAGTGGGGCTGATCTGAGGTCTGATGGGGGCACGGTGGGCTGATCTGAGGTCTGATGGGGGCACGGTGGGCTGAATCTGAGGTGCTGATGGGGCACGGTGGGCTGATCTGAGGTCTGATGGGGGCACGGTGGGCTGATTCTGAGGTCTGATGGGGGCAGCGGTGGGCTGATCTGAGGTCTGATGGGGCCGGTGGGCTGATCTGAGGTCTGATGGGGCACGTGGGCTGATCTGAGGTGATGGGGGCACGGTGGGCTGATCTGAAGGTCTGATGGCTGAAACGGTGGGCTGATCTGAGCAGGTCTGATCTGAGGTCTGATGATGGCACGGTGGGCTGATCTGAGGTCTGATGGGGCACGGTGGGCTGATCTGAGGTCTGATGGGGGCACGGTGGGCTGATCTGAGGTCTGATGGGGGCACAGTGGGCTGATCTGAGGTCTGATGGGGGCACAGTGGGCTGATCTGAGGTCTGATGGGGGCACAGTGGGGCTGATCTGAGGTCTGATGGGGGCACAGTGGGCTGATCTGAGGTCTGATGGTGCACACAGATTTTTTGCGTTACTTTTTCGGCGTGGTATTGAATGGTATCTAATCAAAATTTTGGTATCGTGCCAACTCTAATGTAAAGTTTGTTTAAAGTTATCACTTAAATATCTGCCATGTATGAGGGAGGCGGAGTCAGGGCTTTGGCTTATTGACTCCACAGCCCTGGCTCCAACCGTATCACACAAGACTGGATGAGATACACAACCCAGGAGACCGTATCACACAAGACTGGATGAGATACAGAACGAGACGGGATTGGATACACAGCTCAGCGCTGTCACACAGGATAGGATTAGATACAGTATCTCAGCAGACATTATCAGACAGAAGGGGCTTAGATACACAGCTCAGCAGACTGTATCACACAGGATAGGATTAGATACACAGCTCAGCAGACTGTATCACACAGGATAGGATTAGATACACAGCTCAGCAGACAGTATCACACAGGATAGGATTAGATACACAGCTCAGCAGACAGTATCACACAGGATAGGATTAGATACACAGCTCAGCAGACAGTATCGCACAGGAGAGGATTAGATACACAGCTCAGCAGACAGTATCACACAGGAGAGGATTAGATACACAGCTCAGCAGACAGTATAACACATGATGGGATTAGATACACAGCTTAGCAGATAGTATCACACAGGATAGGATTAGATACACAGCTCAGTAGACAGTATCACACAGAATAGGATTAGATACTAGCAGAGTATCCAGGATAGGATTAGACCACAGCTAGCAGAATGTATCACATCAGGATAGGATTAAGATACACCAAGCTCAGAGGGACAGTATCACACAGGAAGAGGATTTAGATACACAGCTCAGCAGACAGTATCAAGCAGGATAGGATAGATACACAGCTCCGCAGAGAAGGTATCACACCAGGATAGGATTAGATACCCAAGCTCAGCAGGCAGTATCACACAGGAAGGATTAGATACAACAGCTCAGAGACAGGGTATCACACAGGATAGGATAAGATACACAGGCTCAGCAGAACAGTATCACACAGGATAGGATTAGATACACAGCTCAGGCAGGCAGTATCACAGCAGGATCAGGATTAGAATCACAGCTCAGGCCAGACGTAATCACACAGGATACGGATTAGATACACAGCTCAGCAGACAGTATCCACACAGGATAGGATTAGATACACAGCTCGCAGGACAGTATCACAGGGCAGGATTGATACATGCTCAGACGTATCCGCTAGGATTACCAGCTCAGCAGACAGTATCACACAGGGATAGGATTAGATACACAGCTTCAGCAGACAGTATCAGCACAGGATAGGATTAGATACACAGCTCAGCAGGCAGTATCACACAGGACAGGATTAGATACAAGGCCTCAGCAGACAGTATCACACATAGGATAGATACACAGCTCAGCAGACAGTATTACAGACAGGATAGGATTAGATACACAGCTCAGCAGACAGTATCACACAGGATAGGATTAGATACACAGCTCAGCAGACAGTATCACACAGGATAGGATTAGATACACAGCTCAGCAGACAGTATCACACAGGATAGGATTAGATACACAGCTCAGCAGACAGTATCACACAGGATAGGATTAGATACACAGCTCAGCAGACAGTATCACACAGGATAGGATTAGATACACAGCTCAGCAGACAGTATCACACAGGATAGGATTAGATACACAGCTCAGCAGACAGTATCACACAGGATAGGATTAGATACACAGCTCAGCAGACAGTATCACACAGGATATAGATTAGATACACAGCTCAGCAGACAGTATCACACAGGATAGGATTAGATACACAGCTCAGCAGACAGTATCACACAGGATAGGATTAGATACACAGCTCAGCAGACAGTATCACACAGGAATAGGAAAATTAGATACACAGCTCAGCAGACCAGTATCACACAGGATAGGATTAGATCACAGCTCAGCAGACAGTATCACACAGGATAAGGATTAGATACACAGCTCAGCAGACAGTATCCACACAGGATAGGATTAGATACACCAGCTCAGCAAGACAGTATCACACGGAAGGATTAGATACACAGCTCAGCAGTCAGTATCACACAGGATAAAATTAGATACACAGCTCAGCAGACAGTATCACACAGGATAGGATTAGATACAAGCTGCTCAGCAGACAGTATCACACAGGAGAGGATTAGATACACAGCTCAGCAGACACGTATCACACAGATAGGATTAGATACACAGCTCAGCAGACAGTATCACACAGGATAGGATTAGATACACGTCTCAGCAGACAGTATCACACAGGAGAGGATTAGATACACAGCTCAGCAGACAGTATCACACAGGATAGGATTAGATACACAGCTCAGCAGACAGTATCACACAGGATAGGATTAGATACAGTGTCTCAGCAGACAGTATCACACAGGAGTAGGATTAGATACACAGCTCAGCAGACAGTATCACACAGGAGAGGATTAGATACACAGCTCAGCAGACAGTATCACACAGGATAGGATTAGATACACAGCTCAGCAGACAGTATCACACAGGATAGGATTAGATACAGTGTCTCAGCAGACAGTATCACACAGGAGAGGATTAGATACACAGCTCAGCAGACAGTATCACACAGGATAGGATTAGATACACAGCTCAGCAGACAGTATCACACAGGATAGGATTAGATACACAGTCTCAGCAGACAGTATCACACAGGATAGGATTAGATACACAGCTCAGCAGACAGTATCACACAGGATAGGATTAGATACACAGCTCAGCAGACAGTATCACACAGGATAGGATTAGATACACAGCTCAGCAGACAGTATCACACAGGATAGGATTAGATACACAGCTCAGCAGACAGTATCACCAGGATAGGATTAGATACACAGCTCAGCAGACAGTATCACACAGGATAGGATTAGATACACAGCTCAGCAGACAGTATCACACAGGATAGGATTAGATACACAGCTCAGCAGACAGTATCACACAGGATAGGATTAGATACACAGCTCAGCAGACAGTATCACAACAGGACAGGATTAGATACACAGCTCAGCAGGCGTATCACACAGGATTAGGAAATTAGATACACAGCTTCAGCAGTCGTACACCAGGAGGATTAGATACACATTCACGCATGACAGTATCACGACGGAAATACATTAGATACACAGCTCAGAGTCAGTATCAACGGAGAGGATTAGATACAACAGCTCAGCAGACAGTATCACACGGGATAGGATTAGATACAACAGCTCAGCAGTCAGTATCAACAGGATAAATTAAGATACAAGCTAGCAGACAGTATCAACACAGGATTAGGATTAGTCAAAGCTCAGCAGTCAGTATCACACAAGGACGGAATTAGATAACAGCTCAGCCAAGAACCGTTATCACACCAGATAGCATTTAGATACACAGCTCAGCGACAGTATCACACAGGACAGGATTAGATACACCAGCTCAGCAGACGTCACACAGTATAAAGGATATAGATACACAGCTCAGCAGACAGTATCACACAGGATAGGATTAGATACACAGCTCAGCAGACAGTATCACACAGGAAGATTAGATACCACAGCTCAGCAGACAGTATCACACAGGGAGGCAATTAGATACACAGCTCAGCAGACAGTATCACACGGATAGATTAGATACACAGCTCAGCAGTCGAGTATCACACAGGATAGGATTAGATACACAGCTCAGCAGACAGTATCACACAGGATAGGATTAGATACACGCTCAGCAGACAGTATCACACAGGATAGGATTAGATACACAGCTCAGCAGACAGTATCACACAGGGATAGGATTAGATACACAGCTCAGCAGACTAGTATCACACAGGATAGGATTAGATACACAGCTCAGCAGCAGTATCACAAGGATAGGATTAGATACACAGCTCGCAGACAGTATCACACAGGATAGGATTAGATAACAGCGGCTCAGCAGACAGTATCACACAGGATAGGATTAGATACACAGCTCAGCAGACAGTATCACACAGGATAGGATTAGATACACAGCTCAGCAGACAGTATCACACAGGATAGGATTAGATACACAGCTCAGCAGACAGTATCACACAGATAGGATTAGATACACAGCTCAGCAGACAGTATCACACAGAATAGGATTAGATACACAGCTCAGCAGACAGTATCACACAGGATAGGATTAGATACACAGCTTCAGCAGACAGTATCACACATGATAGGATTAGATACACAGCTCAGCAGACAGTATCACACATGATAGGATTAGATACACAGCTCAGCAGACAGTATCACACATGGATAGGATTAGATACACAGTTCAGCAGACACAGTATCACACAGAATAGGATTAGATACACAGCTCAGCAGACAGTATCACACATGATAGGATTAGATACACAGCTCAGCAGACAGTATCACACATGATAGGATTAGATACACAGCTCAGCAGACACAGTATCACACAGGATAGGATTAGATACACAGCTCAGCAGACAGTATCACACAGGATAGGATTAGATACACAGCTCAGCAGACAGTATCACACAGGATAGGATTAGATACACAGCTCAGCAGACAGTATCACACAGGATAGGATTAGATACACAGCTCAGCAGACAGTATCACACAGGATAGGATTAGATACACAGCTCAGCAGACAGTATCACACAGGATAGGATTAGATACACAGCTCAGCAGACAGTATCACACAGGATAGGATTAGATACACAGCTCAGCAGACAGTATCACACAGGATAGGATTAGATACACAGCTCAGCAGACAGTATCACACAGGATAGGATTAGATACACAGCTCAGCAGACAGTATCACACAGGATAGGATTAGATACACAGCTCAGCAGACAGTATCACACAGGATAGGATTAGATACACAGCTCAGCAGACAGTATCACACAGGATAGGATTAGATACACAGCTCAGCAGACAGTATCACACAGGATAGGATTAGATACACAGCTCAGCAGACCAGTATCACACAGGATAGGATTAGATACACAGCTCAGCAGACAGTATCACACAGGATAGGATTAGATACACAGCTCAGCAGACAGTATCACACAGGATAGGATTAGATACACAGCTCAGCAGACAGTATCACACAGGATAGGATTAGATACACAGCTCAGCAGACAGTATCACACAGGATAGATCAGCTCAGCAGACAGTATCAACAGGATAGGATTAGATACACAGCTCAGCAGACAGACAGTATCACACAGGATAGGATTAGATACACAGCTCACAGACAGTATCACACACAGGATAGGATTAGATACACAGCTCAGCAGACAGTATCACACAGGATAGGATTAGATACACAGCTCACAGCAGACAGTATCACACAGGATAGGATTAGATACACAGCTCAGCAGACAGTATCACACAGGATAGGATTAGATACACAGCTCAGCAGACAGTATCACACAGGATAGGATTAGATACACAGCTCAGCAGCAGTAGATCACACAGTCAGTCACACAGGATAGATTAGATACACAAGCAGACAGTATCACACAGGATAGGATTGATACACAGCTGTATCACACAGCACAGTATACACAGGATAGGTTAGGCTTAGATACGGCGGAGCTGGCACTTCCTGTCTGGACATTGCTCACATACCATTCTGCAGATTACAGGCTTGAAAACCAAAAGGAAAACTGAGCGGCGTCTGCGGCGGGGGAGGGGTGCAGGGGATTCCTAGAATTCGGGAGGGGGTGTTTATCAGGGCCCGTCCGCACAGTGGTGGCCCCATCAGGAGGTCACCCAGGGCGGCCATATTGCTTCTCTGTACTCCAGGCCCCTGAGCGGCAGATCAGCCATGTATCCCAGGGGCCCCCGAGAAAGCGGTCAGAGCCGCCATCCTGGTGGTCAGTGAAGGGCTGCTGATTACAGGTGATCGGTTTACAGCAACGGATGGGACGCTGCTGGGTCATGTGACACCGTACACGACACTGTACCACACATACCAGCAGGGCAAGGGTTAACCCTTCACATAGGCCGGACTTAAAGGGTAACTCCAGGGACAGCGTTACTGACATCAGCAGACGGACAGCAACGGAACTGTACAAGAACTCCATCATCCCTGTATATTAGGTCACTCTCATCATCAGCAAGTAGTAGAGGCGGCCGGGCACAGGGGGGCGGCAGAGGCGGCCGGGCACAGGGGGGGCGGCAGAGGCGGCCGGGCACAGGGGGGGCGGCAGAGCGGCCGGGCACAGGGGCGGGCGGCCGGGCACAGGGGGGGCGGCAGAGCGGCCGGGCACAGGGGGGGGCGGCAGAGGCGGCCGGGCACAGGGGGGCGGCCGGGCACAGGGGGGCGGCAGAGGCGGCCGGGCACAGGGGGGGGCGGCAGAGGCGGCGGGCACAGGGGGGGGCGGCCGGGCACAGGGGGGGCGGCAGAGGCGGCCGGGCACAGGGGGGCGGCAGAAGGCGGGCCGGGCACAGGGGGGGGCGGCAGAGGTGGCCGGGCACAGGGGGGGGCGGCAGAGTGGCCGGGCACAGGGGGGGCGGCCGGGCACAGGGGGGCGGCAGAGGCGGCCGGCACAGGGGGGGCAGCAGATTTGTGAATGGCGGCAGCGGACGTCACTTGTTTAGACTCTGCTCCGTCTCGTTCACAGCACTGTTCCTGCACAGACAAAGCATTTCCGTGCGCTGCTCCGGCTCTGCTGCCCGGGTGGGGGTGGGGAGAGGAAGGGACGCAGGAAGAACTGGGGGCTGCTCTTCCTAAACGCTGTTACTGCACAGCAGATGGTACATGACGGGCAGCGCCATACCTGATGCCAGCTGCACATAGGGGATCTATAGGGACCTCAGTGACCGATGTGCCCCCTCCATGGGGCAGGACGGGAGGGCGGGTGGCGGAGGACACAGGGTGTTGGGGGTCAGTCTCTTGGTCAGCGCCACTTGAGGCCTCGGGTTTCTGCGTCTCGTGCAGGAAGGCGGCTGCTCATTCAGAGACGATGAATCATTTCCCATCTGGCCGAGGTCCTGTCTGTGAAGTCACGGAGGGGGGTCCTGTATATATTGGGGGGGTCCTGTATATTGGGGGGTCTGTATATTGGGGGGGGTCCTGTATATTGGGGGGGGGGTCCTGTATATTGGGGGGGGGTCCTGTATATTGGGGGGTCCTGGGGGGTCTGTATATTGGGGGGGGTCCTGTATATTGGGGGGGGGGAGGTCCTGTATATTGGGGGTCCCTGTATATATGGGGGGGGTCCTGTATATTGGGGGGGGGGTCCTGTATATTGGGGGGGGTCCTGTATATTATATTGGGGGGGGTCCTGTATATTGGGGGGGGTCCTGTATATATTGGGGGGGGGGGGTCCTGTATATTGGGGGGGTCCTGTATATTGGGGGGGGTCCTGTATATATTTGGGGGGGGTCCTGTATATTGGGGGGGGTCCTGTATATTGGGGGGGTCCTGTATATTGGGGGGGGTCCTGTATTATTGGGGGGGGTCCTGTATATATTGGGGGGGTCCTGTATATTGGGGGGGGTCCTGTATATTGGGGGGGGTCCTGTATATTGGGGGGGTCTGGGGGTCTGATATTGGGGGGGGGGGGTCTGTATATTGGGGGTCCTGTATATTGGGGAGTCCTGTATATTGGGGGGGGTCCTGTATATTGGGGGGGGTCCCTGTCCTGTATATTGGGGGGGGTCCTGTATATTGGGGGGGTCCTGTATATTGGGGGGGGGGGGGGTCCTGTATATTGGGGGGGGTCCTGTATATTGGGGGGGCCTGTATATTGGGGGGTCTGTATATTGGGGGGGGGTCTGTATGGGGGGTTGGGGGGGGGTCCTGTATATTGGGGGGTCCTGTATATTGGGGGGTCCTGTATATTGGGGGGGGGGTCCTGTATGTATATGGGGGGGGGGTCCTGTATATATGGGGGTCCTGTATATTGGGGGGTCCTGTATATTGGGGGGTCCTGTATATTGGGGGGGTCCTGTATTGGGGGTCCTGTATATTGGGGGGGTCCTGTATATTGGGGGGTCCTGTATATTGGGGGTCCTGTATATTGGGGGGTCCTGTATATTGGGGGTCCTGTATATTGGGGGGTCCTGTATATTGGGGGGTCCTGTATATATTGGGGTCCTGTATATTGGGGGGTCCTGTATATTGGGGGGTCCTGTATATTGGGGGGTCCTGTATATTGGGGGGTCCTGTATATGAAGTCGGGGAGGAGGGTCCTGTCTATGGGGGGGGGGGGGGGGTCGGTCTTGTCTATGGGAAACTTGCCGCCGAGACCACGTGCGAACAGAAAACCGGAAGAATGGCGACTGCAGCTCTGGATGTCACTAACAGCAGAATTGAGAGCGCAGCTCTGGATGTGACTAGAGCATAAACGAAGCCATATCTATCATAATTTTACGTAAATCTCCAGAGATGGAGGCCAGGAGCGGCTGCGCCGATAGCAGGGAGCGCGGACCTCGCACCAGGGCGTGAAAACATTTGCACCATACCCATCGGTAACGGTACCAGCCTCAGCGGCCACTGCCCGCAGGCATAGATTTACACACCCCACGTGGACGCCCTCCCCGGGCTCCAGACACAGGACAGGTGGCAGATCTATGAGAATAGAATGCAAGGACTCCAGTAAAGACTGACACCCATGTTGTTCCATAGTAGGTAACAAATTTAAAGGGACGGCGCACAGATACACGCCCCCGGCGCCAGACTAAAGAGGAAGCCGATCCGCTACCATCACATTAACCCTTTCCCGTTCCTGCAGCAGGATACAGCACTGTAGGAACCTGGTGCAGGTATGTGGCGGGCGGCGCGGGGCGGAGGGGCGCTATTAACACCTCTGCAGCAATTTGCGTCAATCTCACCGCCTCGTAGGGTCAAAAAACAGAGAATTTCTCATACAAAACGGCGAAGCTTTATTGACACAATCTGGAAGGATTCCATTAACCCCTGGAAGATCCCGCCCAGACATTACCCCACGAGCCGGGCGGCAGGAATGTCGGCGGCTGGAGTCTCAGTTCCTGTTAACCCTCGCGGGGCCGCCTGGTCTTCACAGCTGATGAGTGGCGGTCACATACCTGGAGCGGCAGAGATTCCAGGGCCCGGAACCAGCGCTGCAGGTATTGCACTGACCGCGGCCGCTCACTCATCATTACTCAGCCTGGGGCGAAGGGCCAAACTATGAGCCGCAGATGGAGGAGGCTTTGTTGTCCTGGTTTCTGTCTGCAGCCGGACGAGATTATCCCTGACTAAGAGCGGTGTCAGGAGAATGCAATATGGCTGCCGTCTAATGTCCGCACCACGGAGGAACACCTGGACACCACGTAACGCCAATCTATGTATATACAGAATTACACCGCCCCTATACAGACACTGTATACATACACCGCCCCTATACAGACACTGTATACATACACCGCCCCTATACAGACACTGTATACATCCACCGCCCCTATACAGACACTGCCCCTATACAGACACTGTAACATACACCGCCCTATACAGACATCACGCCCCTATACAGACATGTATACATACAATGATACCGCCCTATACAGACACTGTAACATACACCGCCCCTATACAGACACTGTATACATACACCGCCCCTATACAGACACTGTATACATACACCGCCCCTATACAGACACTGTATACATACACCGCCCCTATACAGACACAGTATACATACCCTGCCCCTATACAGACGCTATATACATACCCTGCCCCTATACAGGCACTATATACACACACTGCCCCTATACAGGCACTATATACACACACTGGCCCTATACAGGCACTATAACATACCCTGCCCCTATACAGGCACTATATACGTACCCCGCCCTATACAGGCACTATATACATACCCTGCCCCTATACAGGCACTATATACGTACCCCGCCCTATACAGGCACTATATACATACCCCGCCCCTATACAGGCGCTATATACATACACTGCCCCTATACAGACGCTATATACATACCCCTGCCCTATACAGGCGCTATATACATACCCTGCCCCTATACAGGCGCTATATATACCATGCCCTATACAGGCACTATATACATACCCTGCCCCTATACAGGCACTATATACATACCTTGCCCCTATACAGGCACTATATACTACCTTGCCCCTATACAGGCGCTATATACATACCTTGCCCCTATACAGGCACTATATACATACCTTGCCCCTATACAGGCACTATATACACACACCGCCCCTATACAGGCACTATATACACACACCGCCCCTATACAGGCACTATATACACACACCGCCCCTATACAGGCACTATATACATACCCTGCCCCTATACAGGCACTATATACATACACTGCCCCTATACAGGCACTATATACATACACTGCCCCTATACAGGCACTATATACATACCCTGCCCCTATACAGGCACTATATACACACACCGCCCCTATACAGGCACTATATACATACCCTGCCCCTATACAGGGCACTATATACATACACTGCCCCTATACAGGCACTATATACATACCCTGCCCCTATACAGGCACTATATACATACACTGCCCCGATAACACGTCATGCGACTCAGCCTAGCGCTCCTCCAGATGGCTGTGGACAAGGACTGACCCGCTACAGACAATGGGGCGATCCATCCACGCAAAGGAGATCACAGCGCGAACCGAATCTACTTGCAGAACGGACATGAACGTCATCCTTCAGCTGATAGCCATGATCCTCCCCCCCATGTACACTGAAGAGGGTGCACGTCCTCAACACCCTCCGGCCCTCCCCGTCTCCCCCCTGCAGGCGGCCTCCGGCCCTCCCGTCTCCCCCTGCAGGCGGCCTCCGGCCCTCCCCGTCTCCCCCCTGCAGGCGGCCTCCGGCCCTCCCGTCTCCCCCCTGCAGGCGGCCTCCGGCCCTCCCCCCGTCTCCCCCCTGCAGGCCGGGCCTCCGCCCTCCCCTCTCCCCTTGCAGGCGGCCTCCGGCCCTCCCCGTCTCCCCCTACAGACGGGCCTCAGCGGCCCTCCCCGTCTCCCCCTACAGCGGCTCCGGCCCTCCCGTCTCCCCCCTACAGGCGGCCTCCGGCCCTCCCCGTCTCCCCCTACAGGCGGCCTCCGGCCCTCCCCGTCTCCCCCCTACAAGGCAGGCCTCCGGCCCTCCCCGTCTCCCCCCTACAGGCGGCCTCCGGCCCCTCCCCGTCTCCCCCCTAACAGGCGGCCTCCGGCCCTCCCCGTCTCCCCCTACAGGCGGCCTCCGGCCCTCCCGTCCCCCCCTACAGGCGGCCTCCGGCCCTCCCCGTCTCCCCCTACAGGCGGCCTCCGGCCCTCCCCGTCTCCCCCCTACAGGCGGCCTCCGGCCCTCCCCGTCTCCCCCCTACAGGCGGCCTCCGGCCCTCCCCGTCTCCCCCCTACAGGCGGCCTCCGGCCCTCCCCGTCTCCCCCCTACAGGCGGCCTCCGGCCCTCCCCGTCTCCCCCCTACAGGCGGCCTCCGGCCCTCCCCGTCTCCCCCCTACAGGCGGCCTCCGGCCCTCCCCGTCTCCCCCCTACAGGCGGCCTCCGGCCCTCCCCGTCTCCCCCCTTACAGGCGGCCTCCGGCCCTCCCCGTCTCCCCCCTACAGGCGGCCTCCGGCCCTCCCCGTCTCCCCCCTACAGGCGGCCTCCGGCCCTCCCCGTCTCCCCCCTACAGGCGGCCTCCGGCCCTCCCCGTCTCCCCCCTACAGGCGGCCTCCGGCCCTCCCCGTCTCCCCCCACAGGCGGCCTCCGGCCCTCCCGTCTCCCCCTACAGGCGGCCTCCGGCCCTCCCCGTCTCCCCCCTACAGGCGGCCTCCGGCCCTCCCCGTCTCCCCCCTACAGGCGGCCTCCGGCCCTCCCCGTCTTTCCCCCTACAGGCGCCTCCGGCCCTCCCCTACAGGTCGGCCCCTCCCTACAGGCGGCCTCCGCCCTCCCGTCTCCCCCCTACAGGCGGCCTCCGGCCCTCCCCGTCTCCCCCTACAGGCGGCCTCCAGGGCCCCCTCCCCGTCTCCCCCCTTACAGGCGGCCTCCGGCCCTCCCCGTCTCCCCCTACAGGCGGCCTCCGGCCCTCCCCGTCTCCCCCCTACAGGCGGCCTCCGGCCCTCCCCGTCTCCCCCTACAGGCGGCCTCCGGCCCTCCCCGTCTCCCCCCTGCAGGCGGCCTCCGGCCCTCCCCGTCTCCCCCCTACAGGCGGCCTGCCGGCCCTCCCCGTCTCCCCCCTACAGGCGGCCTCCGGCCCTCCCCGTCTCCCCCTACAGACGGCCTCCGGCCCTCCCCGTCTCCCCCCTACAGGCGGCCTCCGGACCTCCACCGTCTCCCCCTATAGACGGCCTCCGGCCCTCCCCGTCTCCCCCTACAGACGGCCTCCGGCCCTATAGCACGGCGCCCGCGTTGCCCCTCCTATAACACGGCCCCCCGAGGTCGCAGACATGGAATATTATGGAAACAGCATGGGGAATTACGCGGACCTCACGTCCACAAAACCGATGATCCGCACTGCGGCGCCATTAGCCTTACGGAAGCCACACCCACAAGATGGCGCCATTTAAACCCCTCCTACCAGGGACCGATTTCTACACCGCGGTCACCCTCTACACGCAGGCGGTCACCGCACGACACCAGAGAGCACTGGCACGGAAACCACACGTCTGATGACCTGAGGGACGACCCAAACCCAGGCAACGACCCCCGAAACACAGAGAGGGCACACGAGTGCCGACAGCGCCATCCAGGGCGAGATCACCGCGCTTTCAGACAAACCGGGCGGGGGGGCGTGATAAGGTCCCCAATATATGGAGATCATTGGAGGACTGCGGACGCTGACACGCTGTGCATCGGGGACTCTGGGGTGACATCTGTACAATAGAGTCTTGTGGGGTGACAGCTGTACAATGGGGTGTCTGGGGTCACAACTGCATCCTGGGTGACTAGTGGGGTGTAAGGGGGGACACTGGGGTGACAGCTGTACACTGGGGTGACATCATTATTGGGGGTCTGGGGGATATTGTGGGGACAGCTGTACATTGGGGTCTCTGGGGTGACCTCTATATTAGGAGGACATTGGGGGAGGTCTGGGGGATATTGGGGTGACATTAGGGGTCTGGGGGATATTCTGGGGACAGCTGTACATTGGGGTGTACGGGGTCACATGACTAGTGGGGTCTGGGGGACACTCGGGTGACACCACCCCTCCGGCCGGGCCCTCTAACGTACCGGGCACCGGCAGATGCTGCGGCCTAGCCGCCCCCGTTCTCCCCGGCCTACAGTCGCTGGAGCCGCCGTCAGTCCCGGCCCCTCCAAGCCTCTTACCGGTCAAGCGGAGCTTCACGGGTCCGTTCCTCCGGGATCCCTGGTTGGACATGGCCCCGGCCCTCTGCAGTAGTCCGGAGGGCGCGGTAGGCCCGGGCCGCAGCCGCGGCGTGGAGTTCTGGCTGAGGCCGGGCACGATGACTGCGGGGAGCGGACGACGATCAGGCGTAGAGCGGAGGCCCGGAAATCCACAGCGACGCCATGAGCGGGGGACACGGAGACGAGCACTGAGGAGACTGAGGGCGGAGACACCCGGCCGGGGGAGGAGCCAGAGGGGAGGGGCGGCGGGCGGAGGCGGGGCGGACAGAGGGCACTGCCGGGCGTACTGGGAAGTGGGCCACACACGGAGGAACGGGGCACATAGGAGGGTGTGGAAGGAGAATGGGGCACAGAGGCGGATGTAGGGGGAGAATGGGGCACATAAAGGGTGTAGGGGTAGAATAGGGGGCACATAGATGGGTGTAGGGGGAGAATGGGGCACATAGATGGGTGTAGGGGGAGAATGGGGCACATAGGTGGGTGTAGGAGGAGAATGGGGCACATAGGTGGGTGTAGGGGAGAATGGGGCACATAGGTGGGTGTTAGAAGGAGAATGGGGCACATAGGCGGGTGAAGGGGGAGAATGGGGCACATAGGCGGGTGTAGGAGAAGAATGGGGGCACATAGGCGGGTGTAGGGGGAGAATGGGGCACATAGGCGGGTGTAGGGGGAGAATGGGGCACATAGGCGGGTGTAGGGGAGAATGGGGCACATAGGTGGGTGTAGGGGGAGAATGGGGCACATAGGCGGGTGTAGGGGGAGAATGGGGCACATAGGCGGGTGTAGGGGGAGAATGGGGCACATAGGCGGGTGTAGGGGGAGAATGGGGCACATAGGCGGGTGTAGGGGAGAATGGGGCACATAGGTGGGTGTAGGCGAAGAATGGGGCACATAGGTGGGTGTAGGAGAAGAATGGGGCACATAGGTGGGTGTAGGAGAAGAATGGGGCACATAGGTGGGTGTAGGAGAAGAATGGGGCACATAGGTGGGTGTAGGAGAAGAATGGGGCACATAGGTGGGTGTAGGAGAAGAGTGGGGCACATAGGTGGGTGTAGGAGAAGAATGGGGCACATAGGTGGGTGTAGGCGAAGAATGGGGCACATAGGTGGGTGTAGGAGAAGAATGGGGGCACATAGGCGGGTGTAGGGGAGAATGGGGCACATAGGTGGGTGTAGGCGAAGAATGGGGCACATAGATGGGTGTAGGGGGAGAATGGGGCACATAGGTGGGTGTAGGAGAAGAATGGGGCACATAGGTGGGTGTAGGAGAAGAATGGGGCACATAGGTGGGTGTAGGAGAAGAATGGGGCACATAGGGTGGGTGTAGGAGAAGAATGGGGCACATAGGTGGGTGTAGGCGAAGAATGGGCACATAGGTGGGTGTAGGAGAAGAATGGGGCACATAGGCGGGTGTAGGGGGAGAATGGGGCACATAGGTGGGTGTAGGAGAAGAATTGGGCACATAGGCGGGTGTAGGGGGAGAATGGGGCACATAGGTGGGTGTAGGAGAAGAATGGGGCACATAGGCGGGTGTAGGGGGAGAATGGGGCACATAGGTGGGTGTAGGAGAAGAATGGGGCACATAGGTGGGTGTAGGAGAAAGAATGGGGCACATAGGCAGGTTTAGGAGGAGAATGGGGGCACATAGGTGGGTGTAGGGGGAGAATGGGGCACATAGGCGGGTTTAGGAGGAGAATGGGGGACATAGGCGGGTGTAGGGGGAACATGGGGTAAATAACGGGTGTAGGAGGAGAATGGGGCACATAGGCAGGTTTAGGAGGAGAATGGGGCAAATAACGGGTGTAGGAGGAGAAAAATGGCGCAGACACCACCGCTGTCAGGTGTGAACAGTGCTCAGCTCATTCATACAGCGTCCCATAGAAATCAATGACATAACTGGAGCGCCATCTGCTGCCTGCACACAGACACTGCAGGCCAGACCTAAGACTTCTCCCAGCTGAGGGTTTGTTACATTGGCATCTAAACAGATTATATATAAAGAGAACCTGTCACCATGTAATCTGCAGGCAGTGTGTTATAGAGCAGGAGGAGCTGAGCAGATTATATATAAAGAGAAACCTGTCACCGTGTAATCTGCAGGCAGTGTGTTATAGAGCAGGAGGAGCTGAGCAGATTATATATAAAGAGATCCTGTCACCATGTAATCTGCAGGCAGTGTGTTATAGAGCAGGAGGAGCTGAGCAGATTATATATAAAGAGAACCTGTCACCATGTAATCTGCAGACTGTGTGTTATAGAGCAGGAGGAGCTGAGCAGATTATATATAAAGAGAACCTGTCACCATGTAATCTGCAGGCAGTGTGTTATAGAGCAGGAGGAGCGGAGCAGATTATATATAAAGAGGACCTGTCACCATGTAATCTGCAGACTGTGTGTTATAGAGCAGGAGGAGCTGAGCAGATTATATATAAAGAACCTGTCACCATGTAATCTGCAGGCAGTGTGTTATAGAGCAGGAGGAGCTGAGCAGATTATATATAAGAGAACCTGTCACCATGTAATCTGCAGGCAGAGTGTTATAGAGCAGGAGGAGCTGAGCACATTATATATAAAGAGAGCCTGTCACCGTGTAATCTGCAGGCATTATGTTATAGAGCATGAGGAGCTGAGCAGATTATATATAAAGAGAACCTGTCACCATGTAATCTGCAGGCAGAGTGTTATAGAGCAGGAGGAGCTGAGCAGATTATATATAAAGAGAACCTGTCACCATGTAATCTGCAGGCAGTTGTGTTATAGAGCAGGAGGAGCTGAGCAGATTATATATAAAGAAACCTGTCACCATGTAATCTGCAGGCAGTGTGCTTATAGAGCAGGAGGAGCAGAGCAGATTATAATATAAGAGAACCTGTCACCATGTAATCTGCAGGCAGAGTGTTATAGAGCAGGAGGAGCTGAGCAGATTATATATAAAGAGAACCTGTCACCGTGTAATCTGCAGGCAGTGTTGTTATAGAGCAGGAGGCAGCTGAGCAGATTATATATAAAGAGAACCTGTCACCGTGTAATCTGCAGGCAGTGTGTTATAGAGCAGGAGGAGCTGAGCAGATTATATATATAAAGAGAACCTGTCACCATGTAATCTGCAGGCAGTGTGTTATAGAGCAGGAGGAGCTGAGCAGATTATATATAAAGAGAAACCTGTCACCATGTAATCTGCAGGCAGTGTGTTATAGAGCAGGAGGAGCTGAGCAGATTATATATAAAGAGAACCTGTCACCATGTAATCTGCAGGCAGAGTGTTATAGAGCAGGAGGAGCTGAGCAGATTATATATAAAGAGAACCTGTCACCATGTAATCTGCAGGCAGTGTGTTATAGAGCAGGAGGAGCTGAGCAGATTATATATAAAGAGAACCTGTCACCATGTAATCTGCAGGCAGTGTGTTATAGAGAGCAGGAGGAGCTGAGCAGATTATATATAAAGAGAACCTGTCACCATGTAATCTGCAGGCAGTGTGTTATAGAGCAGGAGGAGCTGAGCAGATTATATATAAAGAGAACCTGTCACCATGTAATCTGCAGGCAGTGTGTTATAGAGCAGGAGGAGCTGAGCAGATTATATATAAAGAGAACCTGTCACCATGTAATCTGCAGGCAGTGTGTTATAGAAGCAGGAGGAGCTGAGCAGATTATATATAAGAGAACCTGTCACCATGTAATCTGCAGGCAGAGTGTTATAGAGCAGGAGGAGCTGAGCAGATTATATATAAAGAGAACCTGTCACCATGTAATCTGCAGGCAGAGTGTTATAGAGCAGGAGGAGCTGAGCAGATTATATATAAAGAGAAACCTGTCACCATGTAATCTGCAGGCAGTGTGGTTATAGAGCAGGAGGAGCTGAGCAGATTATATATAAAGAGAACCTGTCACCATGTAATCTGCAGGCAGTGTGTTATAGAGCAGGAGGAGCTGAGCAGATTATATATAAAGAGAACCTGTCACCTTGTAATCTGCAGGCAGTGTGTTATAGAGCAGGAGGAGCTGAGCAGATTATATATAAAGAGAACCTGTCACCATGTAATCTGCAGGCAGTGTGTTATAGAGCAGGAGGAGCTGAGCAGATTATATATAAAGAGAACCTGTCACCATGTAATCTGCAGGCAGTGTGTTATAGAGCAGGAGGAGCTGAGCAGATTATATATAAAGAGAACCTGTCACCATGTAATCTGCAGGCAGTGTGTTATAGAGCAGGAGGAGCTGAGCAGATTATATATAAAAGAGAACCTGTCACCATGTAATCTGCAGGCAGTGTGTTATAGAGCAGGAGGAGCTGAGCAGATTATATATAAAGAGAACCTGTCACCATGTAATCTGCAGGCAGTGTGTTATAGAGCAGGAGGAGCTGAGCAGATTATATATAAAGAGAACCTGTCACCATGTAATCTGCAGGCAGTGTGTTATAGAGCAGGAGGAGCTGAGCAGATTATATATAAAGAGAACCTGTCACCATGTAATCTGCAGGCAGTGTGTTATAGAGCAGGAGGAGCTGAGCAGATTATATATAAAGAGAACCTGTCACCGTGTAATCTGCAGGCAGTGTGTTATAGAAGCAGGAGGAGCTGAGCAGATTATATATAAAGAGAACCTGTCACCATGTAATCTGCAGGCAGAGTGTTATAGAGCAGGAGGAGCTGAGCACATTATATATAAAGAGAGCCTGTCACCGTGTAATCTGCAGGCAGTGTGTTATAGAAGCAGGAGGAGCTGAGCAGATTATATATAGAAGAGAACCTGTCACGCATTGTAATCTGCAGGCATATGTTATAGAGCAGGGGAGGAGCTGAGCAGATTATACATAAAGAGAACCTGTCACCGATGTAATCTGCAGGCAGTGTGTTATAGAGCAGGAGGAGCTGAGCAGATTATATATAAAGAGAACCTGTCACCATGTAATCTGCAGGCAGTGTGTTATAGAGCAGGAGGAGCTGAGCAGATTATATATAAAGAGAACCTGTCACCCGTGTAATCTGCAGGCAAGTGTGTTATAGAGCAGGAGGAGCTGAGCAGATTATATATAAAGAGAACCTGTCACCATGTAATCTGCAGGCAGATGTGGTTATAGAGCAGGAGGAGCTGAGCAGATTATATATAAAGAGAACCTGTCACACGTGTAATCTTGCAGGCAGTGTGTTATAGAGCAGGAGGAGCTGAGCAGATTATATATAAAGAGAACCTGTCACCATGTAATCTGCAGGCAGAGTGTTATAGAGCAGGAGGAGCTGAGCAGATTATATATAAAGAGAACCTGTCACCATGTAATCTGCAGGAAGTGTGTTATAGAGCAGGAGGAGCTGAGCAGATTATATATAAAGAGAACCTGTCACCATGTAATCTGCAGGCAGTGTGTTATAGAGCAGGAGGAGCGGAAGCAGATTATATATAAAGAGAACCTGTCATCATGTAATTCTGCAGGCAGAGTGTTATAGAGCAGGAGGAGCTGAGCAGATTATATATAAAGAGAACCTGTCACCATGTAATCTGCAGGCAGAGTGTTATTAGAGCAGGAGGAAGCTGAGCAGATTATATATAAAGAGAACCTGTCACCATGTAATCTGCAGGCAGTGTGTTATAGAGCAGGAGGAGCTGAGCACGATTATATATAAGAGAAACCTGTCACCATGTAATCTGCAGGCAGTGTGTTATAGAGCAGGAGGAGCTGAGCAGATTATATATAAAGAGAACCTGTCACCATGGTAATCTGCAGGCAGTGTGTTATAGAGCAGGAGGAGCTGAGCAGATTATATATAAAGAGAACCTGTCACCATGTAATCTGCAGGCAGTGTGTTATAGAGCAGTGAGGAGCTGAGCAGATTATATATAAAGAGAACCTGTCACCATGTAATTCTGCAGGCAGTGTGTTATAGAGCAGGAGGAGCTGAAGCAGATTATATATAAAGAGAACCTGTCACCATGTAATCTGCAGGCAGTGTGTTATAGAGCAGGAGGAGCTGAGCAGATTATATATAAAGAGAACCTGTCACCATGTAATCTGCAGGCAGTGTGTTATAGAGCAGGAGGAGCTGAGCAGATTATATATAAAGAGAACCTGTCACCTGTAATCTGCAAGGCATGTGTGTTATAGAGCAGGAGGGAAGCTGAGCAGATATATATAAAGAGAACCTGTCACCATGTAATCTGCAGGCAGTGTGTTATAGAGCAGGAGGAGCTGAGCAGATTATATATAAAGAGAACCTGTCACCATGTAATCTGCAGGCAGAGTGTTATAGAGCAGGAGAGCTGAGCAGATTATATATACAGAGAACCTGTCACCATGGTAATCTGCAGGCACGTGTGTTATAGAGCAGGAGGAGCTGAGCAGATTATATATAAAGAGAACCTGTCACCATGTAATCTGGCAGGCAGTGTGTTATAGAGCAGGAGGAGCTGAGCAGATTATATATAAAGAGAACCTGTCACCAATGTAATCTGCAGGCAGAGTGTTATAGAGCAGGAGGAGCTGAGCAGATTATATATAAAGAGAACCTGTCACCATGTAATCTGCAGGCAGTGTGTTATAGAGCAGGAGGAGCTGAGCAGATTATATATAAAGAGAACCTGTCACCATGTAATCTGCAGGCAGTGTGTTATAGAGCAGGAGGAGCTGAGCAGATTATATATAAAGAGAACCTGTCACCATGTAATCTGCAGGCAGTGTGTTATAGAGCAGGAGGAGCTGAGCAGATTATATATAAAGAGAACCTGTCACCATGTAATCTGCAGGCAGTGTGTTATAGAGCAGGAGGAGCTGAGCAGATTATATATAAAGAGAACCTGTCACCATGTAATCTGCAGGCAGTGTGTTATAGAGCAGGAGGAGCTGAGCAGATTATATATAAAGAGAACCTGTCACCATGTAATCTGCAGGCAGTGTGTTTATAGAGCAGGAGGAGCTGAGCAGATTATATATAAAGAGAACCTGTCACCATGTAATCTGCAGGCAGTGTGTTATAGAGCAGGAGGAGCTGAGCAGATTATATATATAAAGAGAACCTGTCACCATGTAATCTGCAGGCAGTGTGTTATAGAGCAGGAGGAGCTGAGCAGATTATATATAAAGAGAACCTGTCACCATGTAATCTGCAGGCAGTGTGTTATAGAGCAGGAGGAGCTGAGCAGATTATATATAAAGAGAACCTGTCACCATGTAATCTGCAGGCAGTGTGTTATAGAGCAGGAGGAGCTGAGCAGATTATATATAAAGAGAACCTGTCACCATGTAATCTGCAGGCAGGCAGTGTGTTATAGAGCAGGAGGAGCTGAGCAGATTATATATAAAGAGAACCTGTCACCATGTAATCTGCAGGCAGTGTGTTATAGAGCAGGAGGAGCTGAGCAGATTATATATATAAAGAGAACCTGTCACCATGTAATCTGCAGGCAGTGTGTTATAGAGCAGGAGGAGCTGAGCAGATTATATATAAAGAGAACCTGTCACCATGTAATCTGCAGGCAGTGTGTTATAGAGCAGGAGGAGCTGAGCAGATTATATATATAAGAGAACCTGTCACCATGTAATCTGCAGGCAGTGTGTTATAGAGCAGGAGGAGCTGAGCAGATTATATATAAAGAGAACCTGTCACCATGTAATCTGCAGGCAGTGTGTTTATAGAGCAGGAGGAGCTGAGCAGATTATATATAAAAAGAGAACCTGTCACCATGTAATCTGCAGGCAGAGTGTTATAGAGCAGGAGGAGCTGAGCAGATTATATATAAAGAGAACCTGTCACCATGTAATCTGCAGGCAGTGTGTTATAGAGCAGGAGGAGCTGAGCAGATTATATATAAAGAGAACCTGTCACCATGTAATCTGCAGGCAGTGTGTTATAGAGCAGGAGGAGCTGAGCAGATTATATATAAAGAGAACCTGTCACCATGTAATCTGCAGGCAGTGTGTTATAGAGCAGGAGGAGCTGAGCAGATTATATATAAAGAGAACCTGTCACCATGTAATCTGCAGGCAGTGTGTTATAGAGCAGGAGGAGCTGAGCAGATTATATATAAAGAGAACCTGTCACCATGTAATCTGCAGGCAGTGTGTTATAGAGCAGGAGGAGCTGAGCAGATTATATATAAAGAGAACCTGTCACCATGTAATCTGCAGGCAGTGTGTTATAGAGCAGGAGGAGCTGAGCAGATTATATATAAAGAGAACCTGTCACCATGTAATCTGCAGGCAGTGTGTTATAGAGCAGGAGGAGCTGAGCAGATTATATATAAAAGAGAACCTGTCACCATGTAATCTGCAGGCAGTGTGTTATAGAGCAGGAGGAGCTGAGCAGATTATATATAAAGAGAACCTGTCACCATGTAATCTGCAGGCAGTGTGTTATAGAGCAGGAGGAGCTGAGCAGATTATATATAAAGAGAACCTGTCACCATGTAATCTGCAGGCAGTGTGTTATAGAGCAGGAGGAGCTGAGCAGATTATATATAAAGAGAACCTGTCACCATGTAATCTGCAGGCAGTGTGTTATAGAGCAGGAGGAGCTGAGCAGATTATATATAAAGAGAACCTGTCACCATGTAATCTGCAGGCAGTGTGTTATAGAGCAGGAGGAGCTGAGCAGATTATATATAAAGAGAACCTGTCACCATGTAATCTGCAGGCAGTGTGTTATAGAGCAGGAGGAGCTGAGCAGATTATATATAAAGAGAACCTGTCACCATGTAATCTGCAGGCAGTGTGTTATAGAGCAGGAGGAGCTGAGCAGATTATATATAAAGAGAACCTGTCACCATGTAATCTGCAGGCAGTGTGTTATAGAGCAGGAGGAGCTGAGCAGATTATATATAAAGAGAACCTGTCACCATGTAATCTGCAGGCAGTGTGTTATAGAGCAGGAGGAGCTGAGCAGATTATATATAAAGAGAACCTGTCACCATGTAATCTGCAGGCAGTGTGTTATAGAGCAGGAGGAGCTGAGCAGATTATATATAAAGAGAACCTGTCACCATGTAATCTGCAGGCAGTGTGTTATAGAGCAGGAGGAGCTGAGCAGATTATATATAAAGAGAACCTGTCACCATGTAATCTGCAGGCAGTGTGTTATAGAGCAGGAGGAGCTGAGCAGATTATATATAAGAGAACCTGTCACCATGTAATCTGCAGGCAGTGTGTTATAGAGCAGGAGGAGCTGAGCAGATTATATATAAAGAGAACCTGTCACCATGTAATCTGCAGGCAGTGTGTTATAGAGCAGGAGGAGCTGAGCAGATTATATATAAAGAGAACCTGTCACCATGTAATCTGCAGGCAGTGTGTTATAGAGCAGGAGGAGCTGAGCAGATTATATATAAAGAGAACCTGTCACCATGTAATCTGCAGGCAGTGTGTTATAGCAGGAGGAGCTGAGCAG